>JAQFVV010000408.1:592500-656637 GCA_028023455.1 Epiperipatus broadwayi | reverse complement strand
TATTCTCGTGAAGCTTATTAAGGGCTTGTTTTACTGTAGCTCTATATATATCATTATCAAAGAATATACCTATTATCGTACGACTTCGAATAGTACATATTTAAGAACGTCGGCAATGAGTATTGAGATTTCAGAAAAGAACATTAGGGTAATGTTTATGAAAAACATTTAAAATAAAAGTACCTTTGATTTTTCTTTCTACAATATAAAGGGTAAAGATATTCCTGTTCTCTTAATTCATTATACGTTTGTTGGATCATCTGAACAATATAAAATTTTAATAAAAAAAAACACCTTAAGTTGTTTTGATTAACTGTTTAATATATTGTTAACTAATTATTTTTCAATCTTATTAGATAAGAATGTGTGAAAGGTTATTGAAATAGTTAATATATAATAATGCTGAATAGCCTCAGGGGTTGTGACCTGTCAAAAATGTCACTTCGTATTTATTCAAAAACATAATTATTAGCAGCTTATATTTGAAAAATGGAAATATTAGTAATTAAAATTTTAGACGAGACTTTTGCTTTACTTAATTATGATAATAATATAAATAACATAAAATAAACATAGTTAGAATTTAATTGCATTTAAATAGTAATTTTAAATTATTAAAGTTGTTTTAAAAACAGGCTGTAATAAAGTTTGAGCGTATATATTTTTATATACATCATGCTAATTACTTGTGTTGAAAAGATCCGCTTGAAATATATGCAATTCAGATTAATTTTGTTTTTAATTGATATAGTATACAGTATATTTCAGTATTAATTTATTAAAAAGATTAATATTACTATAAATATATATCAAGTCTGTCAAGCGTAGGTGGTCGAGAGGTCAGAACAGCAGCCTTACAAGTAGTTGTCCCGGGTTAGCGTGTTCGCTTCCCAGCCGGTGCTATGACACATGAAAAAAATCTATATATATTTAAGCCATTCTTTTTTTTTTTTTAATGTGTCAAATAGTCAAGCAACCATGCTAAACACTCGGCCACCAATGCTTGACATGTAAGCATTCTTCCTTATAGTATACCAAATATAATTTGTCGAAAATGTCCAAAAATGAAAAACTAAAAATAATTATGAACTACTTACAATTATATAATACAAAATAGCATTCTAAATTCAAATACGCAAAAAAAAAAAAAAAAAAAAAACTATTAAATTGTATTATTTATAAATATTACAAGTTTGAACTAATAATTTCTAATACCATCATCTATGTATATAGCCCATGTCTGAAAGACTGGTTTCCTGTCACATGATTTACGTAAATTGTAATATGTAACTTTAGATATGCTAAGTATATATTAACATAATTTAAATCGTTAAGGGAATGGAACATTTTTTTGCGAATTTAATTAATTGCATTTTTTTGGGAAATAAGGTGGATTAAATAACAGATGTTTAAAAACTAAAAATAAAGTTAGAACAAGAATTAAACCAATCTGGATGTTTTTCACAAATTTATGAACCGGAAGTGATTAATGTCAAAGAATTATCCAGAGAGCAATGGTATTTATTTAAATATAGGCATGTTGGACCAGCAGATTTTGTTACTTCCTTGATTCTAGAGGCTGCAAGCTGTTATACTCTCACTTTTTAGTGAACTGAATTTACATGTGAGTGATTAGACATTGGGAATAAGCTAGGACTATATATTATTATTCTGTGCGGCTGATTCTATGAGGAAAAATCAAGTAGTATTAAAAATGATGCCATCGGTATGTTTCTTATTATTTTATGAGCCTTTGGATGTATAAGTAAATATGTATGTGTTATTAATTATGTATATTGCAGTTACTTATATTCAGTTGTGTATATCTTATAATACTAAACGAATGTAATTGATTTTAACTTGTCTGTTTTTTTATTGTTGCATTTATTCAGTGTGTCTGACTTGAATATTTCAGCTAAGAGGTAGATTTATTCACATTAGGACTATTATGGGCTCACTTTCTTGTTGTTAAATTGAAAAATAATTGTATTAATATCTTTTATAATGAAAAATTGTGTGTATAGATTAACATATATTACGAAAAGTTTTGAACCTACAAAATTAACAGTATTTTAAAAAATCCTTTCCTGGCATTTAGTAGTGACATCATTTTGAGATGTCTAAATACAAAACCAAATTTCTGACTTGACTGAATAATAGAATAT
This sequence comes from Epiperipatus broadwayi, assembly GCA_028023455.1. Taxonomy (NCBI): domain Eukaryota; kingdom Metazoa; phylum Onychophora; class Udeonychophora; order Euonychophora; family Peripatidae; genus Epiperipatus; species Epiperipatus broadwayi. The sequence goes on along the minus strand of JAQFVV010000408.1, from coordinate 654,472 downwards.
ATTATTATTATCATTATGCTATTACCCAAAAACAACATACACCGGGGTCTCGTTTTACGGATTTATTTAATGCGATTTTAAAGTTACGCGATTCATATTTCTTTGGAAGTCGAACTCCGATAATGCGCTATTACTTTAAATAATAAATTTCCCACACTTATGTCATATTGAAAGTAATAGCACATTATTGGAATTCGACTTTCATCTTAGTAATTTCAATATTTTCAGTGCTTTATAATAGTAAGATTTTATGCAATAATGAAATTAAATCATGATTTCCACATTTTATGTATACACACATTAAATTTTACAAGATTATAATGTAATTTGTTCAAATATTGTGCGTGTTAATTTTGCATTTTAAATCACATTCTGTTTTTGCTTTTTAAAAAAGAATGTAATCAATTATTAATCATTTAGTGTCCCCAAGTTTATTTTTAATTATTTTCTTATTAATGACACTAATCACGAATGTGCTCTTAAATTCCAATGAGAGCTAAATGGTTGTATGTCTGGATATCGCCAGCTTCATAAACAATTAATAAAATCATCATCTCAAAGTTTAATTACTAATTCGTTGTCACCAGAAAACCATTAACACAACACGAGAGTGAAGTTGGCACTAATTGTATTTCCTCTTGTGAAGAATCTGATTGTTTATCAGTTTGCAAATGAACTTGTTTATCAGCAAGTAGCAATAATAATTAAAATGTGTATAAAAAAATGTCAATTACTGTACTGTAAATTATGCATAAAAATATATTGTTTTGAATAAAATTAAATATTATAATTAAAAAAAGTTTGTCTTGTATCAATTTTTTTCAAATTTGAAATTTTTTATTAGTCATATTTTATTTCCTTATTTTTTTTTGCATGAATTTTAAAGTAATTTTACGTTGGTGCTTTGCTTTTATGCGATTTTTGAAAAATCACAGTCCATATCCCCTCTTTTTCAAGGTAAGTTACGTCTATTTTTGTGCAATTTCTTTTGTGTATGTTTTCTGAGGAACCTATCTATCATGTAAAATGAGACCCAGGTGTACTGCATTTGTGAATCTTAACAATGCTGATTTACATATGTTAAATAAGAATTTTATGGTAATAATATTTTTTAAATAATATTAAAAAAAAAAAAAGTACAAATTTATTAAAATAAATCTGATGGAGAAAAAAAAAATTTAAAGTTTGGATACTCTCTAAAGAATTTGTATTGAAAAATTATATTAATTGTACTTCTTTTATAATAAACAAAATTATAATTGTAAAAAAATAATCATTTCTATAACTACAATTTGGGTTTTTAGATTTAATGTGAAGGGGCTGTCTAGAAATTAATTAAGTCACCCCATTGTTGAAAAAATAGAAATTAACTTAATTAGTTTCTGCCCCCTCCCTCATGCTTTTATTTCAAGTTAAATCTAAAATTCCCACTTATGGTCGAAAAAAATAATTATTTTCTTGGTGTTTAATTCCCATAGTAAATAAAAGCATTCATTATAAATGTTATTATATCTATTATTATTTAGTTTTTAGCATTAAGATTTTAATCAAAGATGTGTTTTTGTTTCATTTTTAAATTATGCTAAAATAATTTGAACAGTGAAAGTAAAATCATGAGTAATTAAATCAACTTTTGTTTACAATATAGTTTTGTTCACCCACTCACTGCTTTGTATTTAAGAAAGTAAGTAAGCTACCTAAAATATTTTAGTATCATGTTGAATTGTCAGTGATTTATGAGAAATGTTCCAAATTTGAACACATTATATTGCACATTAATATATTAAACCACAGTTTTAAAATTTTATTCTAACTACACTAAAAGCAATTAATAGAAACAAACCACCCAAATATATATATATACTGCTCTTTTGTGTGCAATACTGAACTTTTTAATTTTTTAACAGCTTGTTTTAAATTTGATGTCAAAATATTTCAAAATTCATCCACCCATTGCTCTGGATTTAAGAAACTAAGTAAGTTACCTAAAATATTTTAGTGTCATATGACATTGATAATGATTTATATCAAATGCACTAAATTTCAACAAATTCTAGTGCATATAAATATATTAAACCTCAATTTTAAAATTTTATTCTAACTTAAATAGAAATATTTTTTTTTAAAAAAAAGTTGTTGATTATTTATTAATAAAAAATTAAAACATACAATATACAATTATTTTTCTAATGAGAGTTGTTTTTAAGCCAATAAATCACATGATCACCATTTCCTATGCTTGCTTATAACTTATTAAAACAGGCAAAACTCTATTTCTCACTGACAAAGGCCACAAGCCAAAAACTAGTCTGAGGATATTGGGTGAGTAGGCATTAGATGGGGATTTTATGCACAAGCCTTCTGGCATCCATTGATTATTCTGGCTTGCACTGAGTGGCAATATGTATAAAGAGTTTTGCCTGTTATAATAAGAGTTGTTTTTGTTTATAGAATGGAAAAATTGATAATATTAAATAATTTTGATCTTGTGTATAAATATGGTGAAACTACTATTTTATGAAAAAAAATAAGATAAAAATTTTCAAAACCAAGTATAAAATAAAAAGAAGAAAGTAAAATAAGTCCATGCTGTAATTTAAGGATGAGGAAAAGTAATAGTTTATTCCTACTAATAATACATTTTATCAAAAATCTGTTATAAGCATTTATTTTTATATGCGCTATGTGTACAATTGTATTACATTCAAAGATCAGCCTTTCAAGATAATTGTGCATGCGTCTTTTGGAGTGTTAAATAATAAATGAATACTTCCCTCTACAACACAAGATATAGTATTTATGCAGGAATAATTTCCTGCATAAATACTATATCTTGTGTTGTAGAGGAAGTATTCATTTATTATTTAACACTCGCAAAAGACGCATGCACAATTAGCTTGAAAAGCTGATCTTTGAGTGTAATACAAAAATCTGTTAATAAAACTGAACTTCCATAAAAGAAATTGTTATCTATAGACTTAATTATTTTAGATTTAATTTATAAGTTGAAAGTCTATTTTGGGGCTACCAAAGAGAAATGTGGTCATTATAATTAAGTAATATATATATATTGTAACGAGCACAGACGTTCGTTACATTGTTGTTGTTTTTTTATTAAACATGAAAGTAAATTAAAAAGTTCGCATTTAAAAATTTTCTTTAAGAATTAAAAATTGAAATTAAATATCATCTTAAACTCGTATATGTTAAATCGCACAGATAATGAAAAATTATTAAAATAAAACTTTATTAAAGAAAAAGTATTTTAAAACTAAATTTTAAAAAGATTTGGAGATAAAATTATATCTTTAAATTTATCTTTAAATATATTTTTGATTTGGAAAACAGGTTAATTAATCAGAAATGGAAATGATTGTTAATTAGTTAAATGTAAACCAGCCTTGGGCATTTAAATGTAAAAACATCGGTCAAATAGGAAAACAATAGAAACTGTTAGCAAATAAGAAGAAATCCCTATGGAATCGGACCGCAGCGAAAGGACCATCGCATCGGTGACGTAATGTAAATTCAATCCTTCACATTAATATAAAAAGGACAAGTTTGGAAATTATTAGTTAGTTATTGATTATTTACGATGTGACAGATATGTGTTAGTGCGGAAGTGAAGGAGAAGGGATTGAAAAAGACCCACGTTCAATCCCTTCAGTTGTTATAAAATGGAAAAATGAAACATCGCTTTTCTTATATTCAGAGGACCACAGGATCATCGGGAAATTTAACGCTGGATTTCAAACGGCAAGCAACTGTTAAAGATGAACATTTCTAAAACCGTAAGAACTTTATAAAATATAACGAACAATATTAATTTGAAAACACTAAGAACTTTAAATTTTAAACTTTCCTAGTAATTTAATTGTTACAAATAGAATCCTATCTGACCAAAGTAAATTCTTTATTAATAGTGTTATGTGATGTATTTTTTTTCTTATTTATGTAAAATCATTTCCATTTATTTATTTTTTGTTCTTTAAGTTTTTATCATGATTTTTTTTTGTTTTTCGTTAAATTAATTATATAAATGTTAAACTTAAGTCGGGCGTGAATGGCTGTATAGATTTGTAAAGTTATATTAGGGGAGGGCAATCTTAGGTTATTTGTGTCGTTGTTAAATTGGATCAATGGATTGGATATATTGATGTAGTTAGTAGATGTAGTCGGAGATTCGCTACTGGCAGAATCGCTGCATACGCCGCACTCTCCCGTTTTGCCTATGGAAGGAATTATAAGATGCAGAGCGCAGTTCCTTTCTATGGAGTTTTTTTTTATTGCTCTTCTTGTCTGATAGATGTCATATTTCTATCTGATGAGGGTCAATGCCTTCTCTTAATCTTTTTGGTGCTGTCGTATTCCGTATTACATTGAATACATTGATATATCAGATGAATTGATGCCAGTTTGACTGCGAATTTTAGCCTAAGGTTAAATAGGGATAGAATATTTTATTTTCAAATGCAAATCTATGTAGTCTATTCATACTTGACCCTAAATAAAAATGCATTAAATTTAAGTTGTTTATAGACGCTTGCATGGATTGGTTATCGGTTAAGTATGTTTTGGGTTTTCATATTTGATCAAAATATATAGACATTCGATAAATAATGATACTTTACAGTGAGTATCTAAAATGTATTTATTCAGATGTCTTTTAAGTTATTGGTGACAATGCAAGTATCTTATGGTGAATACTATTGGGTTACGTATAAATTTCCCTCCACAATTGTCAGTAATCAATAATTTTGTATTTTGATCGTTTATGTTTAGTTTGAAATGTTTTTGACCGTGAAATCTATGTAACCGATCTGTATTCAACATTATAAACAAGCTTTCATAAATTTATATGTGCGAACTTAATTAAAATGTAAAATTATAATATAATAGTAATTAAATGTAAATTAAAGTAAAGTTAAAAATAATGTTAAATGTTAAAATGTAAACTGATACTAAAACAATTTTAAATCTTATATATATATGTGCGTAAATAAATTTTTGAATGTTAATTACTGGCAGTGGCTTATTTTATTCTTTTTTATATATATACTCTTAGATTATCTTATTAAATCTCTGCTATTCCACTGAGCTAGTGACATGGGCTAACGACCGGAATCAAAATTTAAAAAAAAAAAAAAATTTTTTTTTTTTTTTGACTTACGTATCTGCCTACTTTATAAATTTTTCTAGGTTCAAATGCTAGATGGCGCCCTGTAGTGCAGATTACGTTAAGTCACCTTCTCCGAATCGTTACAATATATATATATGTGCATAAAATCGCTACATAGTGCCTATTCATCCAATATCCCCAGACTAGTTTCTAGCTTGTGGCTTTCATCAGTGAGAAACCTTTGATCTGAGAGCACTATGCACAAGCCTTCTGGCATCCACTGATTACTCTGGCTTGCATTGAGTGGCACTACTGTATGAAGAGTTTTGTCTGTTTTAATAAAAGTTATGAGCAAACATAAGAAATGGTGATCATGTGATGTTTAGTTGTTTAAAAATAAACAGTAGTTGTAATTTCCAGAAAAATGGAGATGATCATGTATTTACATAGTAAATATTATAGATATTTTGAATTTAAATATACACCTAAACCTTACTTAGCAATTGGCTACTTAGCGATATTTCACAATAACGATCATCATCAATTTGTACCCATTACTTTGATTTACAATCGATTATAACAATCGGGAAATTTTTTTTTTAATTTTTTTGGAAACCATCTTGAATTTAGCATCATGACATTGTCAGAGAATAGGTACAGTATTTTAAAGTCATTTCACCCAAAAAACAATCGACTTATAGCAAATATAAAATAAAAGAAAAATAAACTTAGCGTATGTTTTAGAAAATTAGTACGTTAGATTTTTTTTCTTTTAAAATAAGTTTTTTTTTTTCTAAAGTTGACTGATTTACGATAAGCATTTTGTTACTCTGGTGTATATTAATGAGTCTTTATGTTCAACTAAATATTTCATAATTAAAAATTGTTTTTTAATTTTAATAATTTCACATAAGTAATAAACATAAATGTACAGTAATATGAACTATAATACAAATTTTTTAAAAATGCACTTCAGTATGGATTTTTCATTACGATGAAAAACTTCTGCTAAAATTTTAAATTAAAATTTAGTTTGACTTTCTTTTTTTTTTTTTTGCTGTACTGTATTTTTTAAACAGAGAAAATACACTTTTTTTTTTCTAGTGATATAAAATGTTTCTTTTTAGATACTTTATAGTTTACACGTACACTGCATTCGATAAATAATTTTTTTAATATGTACTTTATTCCCAAGTTAGTGTAATTTTTTAGCTTCAGGAACCTATCAATTTTTTTTCCCAAGGACTCCCGTTATAAATACGTATTCTGTGTATGATATTCTTGCTTAACGATGAGTTCTGGAGAACCAATTGACATGTGTATATTTAAGATTTTTAAAAAATTCATAGTTTCTAGTATAATAAAGATATATTACAGTTCACACTACTGAACATTATGGAGAGCTTCCGTTTATTTTGTGGTGCATTTGTTACTATCAGATAACGGAATAATCATCCCCTGTTAAAAATAATCCTAAACATTTCTAATAATTTGCTTAATTTGGTAATTTAATTATTGTAAATCATCTTTGGGATATTGCTGAACAATAAGAGATTGATATCTTTACCAATATCTCAGAGAGAATGGGTGGGGGGGGGGGGAGTGTCATCTATAAGACTTAAATATTGTATAATTTTATCCTATATACATTTAAACAATTCTTAAACAGAGTAGACGAAATTGTAATTTATTCTGTACTAATAAAGATATCAAGTCAAGCGTTGTTAGCCGAGAGGTCATCACAACCACCTTGCAAGCAAGTAGTTGGTTGCAGACGGTTGTGGATTCGCGTCCCGGTCGATGCTATGACATATGAAAAAAAAAGATATCAAGGTTATTTTTATTAAATTGTTCAAAAATTTCATAATTAGCGTTATTGGAACCTGTATTTTTAATATCTTTTAAAACTTCCCATGATTTTAAGTAATAAACTCTCCCCTCTTTTCAATTTAAACACCATTTAGTTGTTATAATTTTTGCACAAGTTTTTATAAATGCATTTTTTTTAATAGCAAGCAGTTTGTTTATTTTTTATGATAAATATATAGAGAGATAATAATAATATATAGAGAGAAAATAATAATGAATTTGACAGGTATGTGACACTTTTTCGAAAAAAGAATAGCTTCCTTATAAATAATTTTTATATTTAATTCTATGTAGTAAATAAATGTATAAAATTAATTCTTATTAAATCAAATATAAAAACTAAAAATAATTTTATCTCGGTCACAAGAATGTTTTTTGCTTGTTGGCAAATCAATTACTACTTTGTCAAAATTAATTAATTTTAAAATTTTGAAAAAATATAAACTAATAAAACTGAATATTTTATTGGATATCTGAAATTTAATGAATTCTTCATGTATTTGACTTTTACCTTAAATAGCAGTTGTTGTTATAATCTTTCACCCCATTTCTGAAAAATAAACTTTGTTGATAAATATTATCTATTAAATAAGTTTACCTGAATATACACCGAATACAGTAATGAATATTTCTGTAATGTAATTTTCACTACACCATTCTCACGCAAGGTAGGGATGGGTTTTTTCCACAAGGTATTAAAAGCGGATAGAAACCAGTCTCTACTTTGTGGAGAGTGGTGTAGTGAAAATTACATTACAGAAATATTCATTATTGGATAATCTTTAGTCTAATGAATGACTAATAAAAATTAAATATACTTTCATTAAGTGATTTGTGTCAAAATTGTGAGGGCATCACATTTGATATATCAATTAAACTGTAGTAATTTGCTATCTATATATATATACTGAACAATGATTAAGATATATGTAAAAGATTGCAATGTGGGCCAACTGATGAGTGCTGGTTCAGTACGAAATGTGCATATTGGGGATCATAGATCTTTTTCATATGTCTTTGATCATAAGTCTATGATTACATCCTTCCACAAGGTATTAAAAGTGGATAGAAAACAGTCCCTACATTACATGAGAGTGATGTAGCCAAAATTACAGAAATATTATTCATCATTGGATAATCTCCAGTCGAATGAATGCCTAATAAAAATTATTAATACGCAGTATACAAATTAATTATCAAGATAAAAACTTAGTTCATAGTATTAGTCACAGAATAATAGGCAATTTAAAGTTATTTCAAGGAATATAACATTTAAGTATTATTCAGATAATGAAAATGTTATCAAAATATTCCAGAAAAGGTATTTTGGCATTCTGTGATATCTTATCACTGGATATTTGTTTTTTCAATATATATATTTTAATTTAATATATAGATATGCCTTAAGTCAGCAGATATCAATCTTTTAGTTCTTGGAACCCAACTTTCCATATCAGCTTTATTCGCAGCCTGCTTCCAATGATTTTTTGGAGCCATAATTTTTATATATATATAATACCTTTTTATAAAAAAGCTTTGCTCTGCATGACAGGCTCGAGTAAGCCATTAATTAGTAGAATTTTAAATAATATCAAAATACCTTTTCTTTTATTTATATGCATTTACCTATTTTAAAAGGGTGACATTTTATTTTTATATTAACAGATGTATCTTTTCTTATTTTGGCTTCAATAATTTGTAAGTTTTTTTTTTGTGCTCTCCCCCTCATTATGTTATGCATTCCCCCAACTGCTTGCAGTTGTATCCATTCCTAGTTGTAACGGAAGTGTCATAAGATCATTACAGTTCTTTTTCATTTGCAACATGTGATTAAAATATCCTGGTATCATGCTGTAAATACAATACAAAATGATTGTGTAGCCAGCAGTATACCCATCTATAATATACTTTATAAAATACTAGCATCATACAGGAACAACCTAATAAAAGTTGGTTTTAATCAGAATTTAATTGACAAAAAAATAAAACAATTTTGCTCTAAAGTGAATAATCAGGCCCCTAACACAGACAAGCAAAGACTTCTACCTCCTTATCTGTCTAATGTACATAAAAAGTTTTTACAATATATTCAATAATAAATATCATTTATGCTTTCATACACCTCCCAACTCCAACAAACTAATTAATAACAATAAAGACAGCCTACCACCTTCACTGACACCTCAGGTGGTCTATAATATTGCCTGCCCTGAAAAATATTGTAAATCATCATTTTATGGTGAGACCAGGGCCTCTCTGTCCACTAGGCTATCCCATCACACATACTCCTATAATAAAGCACTGGTGGACACTTCTAATAGTTCAGTTTTTGCACAGCACCGCATGTCAGCCGGTCATGATTGCCAACTATAAATAGAAAAGACTTGCTACAAAATATCCAGAAAATGGAATATGTAACTATTGCATTTGCATAAATTTACATCGCTCCTAATCAATTTCTTATCTATTTACAAAATACCTATGAATATGAGGGCTCTGACCCTTGAAAGTGCTTAGCCACTTAATTAAATATATGTATACATTTCTTTATTTGCCTTCTGCTATGTGTGCTTGTGCGTGTTAGCTCATTTTATATTTTGCACTTTAGAACAATTAGCCACAAAGTTTCAACTGTTTGCTCATTTCAAAATACTATATTGTAGCAATAATAAAAAGATTTGCTACAGATTATATACATTATAAATATGCATTCTTTATTACTGTTTACAATCTTTCTTTTTAGCATGAAACAATGCATTATATGATAATATTGCTCATCATATTCCCACTTGGTCGTCCTGACATATATATGTATAATCAGTTCCTACTAATAATAAAATATTAATTATAATGTAACTTAAGAATAGTATTATTTGAATAATGATTAAGCCTTCATTTTGATGCTAAATGTTTTCAAACTTTTTAAATAGATGATCACATGACAAATAAAGAATAAGGTTGCTGCTGAACAACTAACAATAAATATAAAAATGAAACAATTTTATTTTTTCATTAAGACTCACATTGGCTACAATAATGTTTACAAACATATGGTCTACAAGTGGATCTAATACTCCTAAGGAAAGTATTCATTTTGTATGAATATCATTTTAAATTTGATTTTTTTTATTGTAAGGATTATTTACAATAAACATTAAGATATATAATCATAAATTTTTATTATTATAGTCATTAGTAACAATAAGTCTCAAAAAGTTGAAGAAAAAAGTGATCATTTAAAAATGATGAAAAACATTTACAGCTGTTTAGACTACAAGAGGTATAAGGTATCTATCTTGAAACAAGAAAGGGGGGGGGCAATTTATACTACATGAGATAAAACTAATTTGATGCTTGCAAACTAGAGACAGTTAAATTAGGGCATTTGAAACTGGATAACAGTATTATATGTAGTTTGTAACAGTTGAGAGTTAAAGCAAAATATGTGATTCATTTCAATGTGTAGAATAAACACTGTTTTGATTAATGAAATCTCTTAAAAAACATTCCATGAAGTGCATTAAACAGATTTGATAACCAAAATGACCACAGCATTTTTTTTAGAAAAAGAAGGGGGAAATGTTATGAAGAAATGTTTACAAGACAAAAAAGAAACACAATAATGTTAATAATCAAATTTTAGTACTATTTGTAGTTTAATAAAAGAAAAAGACTGATTCTAATCTTAGCTGAAATTTTGTTAAATGAAAATGCTTAGCTATTTCTATTGATTATTGTATGTTGGACTACTTCCATCATCTAATCCAATGTAATTACTACTATATCAGATATTTTTCAAAAGATCCATAATATCATCTCAATGGATCCTCTAATTTGATTACAAGATTCTGCATTTATGTTGATCTTCTACAAGACTGCAAATGATTACTTCTATCCAAACTGTAATGAAAGTTACTGCATAAAAATTAGTCTTTCAATGTAATTTGAATTGGAAAAAATTAAAACATATAGTTACTAATACTAGTAAACTATTAATAATATTACAATTTTATCAAATTTAATAAATAATTGCCTCACAGAGGCAAACTCTCTAATGCCACTCAGTGCAAGCCCAAGTAAATCAATGGATGCAGGAAGGTTTGTGCATAAAATTCCTATTTAGTGCCTACTCATCCAATAACCCCAGACTAGTTTCTAGCTTGTGGCTTTCATCAGTGAGATGTCTTGGATCTGAGAGCACTGTACCTAGATCTTAGGATATACTGCAACCCTCCAACAGCCACCTTTTATTTTTTAACTAACTATAAAGCTTTGAACCCAAAATAAAAACAATCATGTTTTCAAGCTAAGTTCATTAGCTTGTATAGTTGTAGAGATCTGAACTCAGTTCAGCATCCATACTTTTTGGTGTCTTTGGTTCTTTAAAAACTACAGTCACCATATTCTTATTGTTCAGGATTGGTATTAAACTAGAAAACATCACATGAGAACCAAAGATCCAAAAAGTATGGATGCTGAACTGAATTCAGATCCATATGGCTATATAAGCTAATGAGCTTAGCTTGAGAAGATTTTTGTGTTTTCATTTTGAACTCAAAGTTTTACAGTTAGTTAAAAAAGTAAAAAATGGCTGCTGGAGGGTTGCATTAGATTCTAAGATCTAGGACTAGTGCTCTCAGATCCAAGGCTTCTCACTGATGTGTAGGCACTGGATAGAGATTTTATGCACAAACTTTGCTGCATCCATTGATTACTCTGACTTCTACTGAGTGGTACTACTGTATGTAGAGTTTTGCCTCTATGAAAACTGCTTGTGTAAGCATAAAAAATAATGATCATGTGATGTTTGATGGTTAAATAACTGCCTCATATAAAAATAATAATGTAATAACTTTTGTGACCTCTTTTACTAACAGCCTTGGATTCAATTCTGATTCAGAAAAAAATTATGTCTTGTTAAAAAACTGTTCTTTTATCATGCAGTTTGTTACTCTAAAAACATACTGATGCTAAACCACTAAACATCACATGATCATCTCTTATGCTAGCGCATAACTGTTATTAAACAGGCAAAATTCTCCATACAGATCTAAGTGCAGTGCTCTCAGATCCAAGGCTCTTCACTGACAAAGGCTACAAGCCAGAAACTAGTCTGGGAATATTGGATGAGTAGGCACTAGATGGGGATTTTATGCACAAGCCTTCTGGCACCAATTGATTACTTTGATTGGCACAAGGTGGCACTACTGTATTGAAAGTTTTTTCCTGTTTAATTTACTGATGCTTTGCAGTTTTGAAGAAGGGATTAAGGTTTCCACTGCTAAACTGAAATCCATTGTCTGACTTACATATAAATATCCATCATTAATATGGCCATGTGTGAAACATTTATCAACTGGTGTTTTCCAATGACTGTTACCAAATACTTTTAACAATTTTTGATGTTCGTGCTCATGATTTGAAATCTGGATTACTCACTGCTTAATACCTTTCAGATATATCACCAATTATTATGAATTACTGCTATTATTTTCAAAATATGCATCTGACATTGAAGTTGTAGAAGTTCATTGTAATCAGATGTGATGATATTGTGAGGATGAACTTAAAAAAGTATTACATAAATTTGACAGAATTTGTAGGAGATTAGCAATGAAAATAAATACAAATATAACTAAAGCAAAAGATATGAGAAGATTAAACATAAACATTGTAATTTATAAAGTTGGTTAATGTTTTTTAAAACATTAGGATGTCATGTAAATGAGGATTCAATAGGTACTTTATACCCTTATCCTCTTTTCTTGCAATTTATCTAACATATCTTAATATAATTTTTACAAAAGCAACTGTAGTACCATTTGGAAAAGCTCTTTTTCTTTCAGTTCAATATTTGTATAGAGTGGAGAGTGGTGAGTCCTGTGAAAGTCTGTGCTCATACACCCTATATATTACATATATTGGTACAGGTATATAATAAGCCTGTATTTCAATTATTACATAGTGGAGATGTCTGCCCATCCCTTGTGCATGTATTAAATGGATTATGTCCTGTACAGGAGAGGTCAGATTGACTTTAGGTCAAAATGGGTTTGTCGAGAATCTTGGGCCTCAGAGTGGCCTTTCAGTGTTCGATCATCAGATTTTCAATTGGATGGATGGTTGAAGAGTTGGAGTGTGGAGTGGATTGAAGCCTGTCCATTAAAGTATGAAGATTGGCTATCTTAATATATATCTGAGCACTTATTGCATATATGTGCAGAGATGATAATCTGGACCAACTGATGATTGCTAGTTTAGCATGAAATATATATATTGGTGATTATTTCTTTTTTTCAACATATATGTGTTCAAGTGTATCAGTGATATGAGATAGAGTGGTGAGTTGTGGATCGTGTTAAATCTTTGCTCATATACCCTATATATTACAATATAAAATATATTTATTTATTATCATTTTAGTATATGTTTGTAGAAGTAAAAAAAAATATGTAGATGTTTTTACCCTTTAATTACCTTCATTATTTATTTTGAATTACATTAATTATTATTTATTGACTACAGATTTTATAGAGAAAAAACAACGTACTCTTCTTATTTTTATGTTGTCTAATTTACTGGAAATAATTCTATTTCTGAATAAGCCATTAGTTACAATGGAAATTAAGCAGATTGTTTTAAAATCTCGGCGAAATCATAAATGGAAATTAAGCGGTAACTCTCACGAACGATAAATAGCATCGCAAATATTAAATCCACTCAAATTCTTACTCCTCATAAATTTTAATAATTCCCAAACGGAATGTCATCAATTTCTTGCACTTGGCAATTTTTTTATTTCATCTAAAGCTTTTATAACCTTTTTTTTTCATTACTGTATATAATAAGATATTTATCTGGTGCTCTCTCCCCTTCTCACTCTCTCTCCCTTTCTCTCTCCCCTCTCTCTCTCCCCCTCTCTATCTCTCTCTCTATTTATCCCTATCTCTCTAGCTATCTATCTCTCTCTATATATATATTTCTCTCTATCTATCTATCTATCTATCTATCTATCTATCTATCTATCTATCTATCTATCTGTCTGTCTGTCTCTGTCTGTCTGTCTCTGTCTGTCTGTCTGTCTGTCTGTCTGCCTGCCTGCCTGCCTGCCTGCCTACCTGTCTGTCTGTCTGTCTGTCTGTCTGTCCCTAGGTAAAGCTTTGTTATTTCTATTATACAAATCTTTTCCTCCTTTTTTCCCCATCTTTTTAACTATTCATTTCTTCACTATTGATTTATCACAAATCTGGTTGGCTTTGTTTTTTCAATCCAACTATTTTATGTATCTGTAATTTTTCTCTGTCATTATATTTTCTTTTTAACTTTTTTCTCATCCCTGTTTTATTTTAAATTCATTGTGAATCTTCTATATGTATTTTTATTTTCTAACATTTTTTCCCTATCTATTTTTTTTTTTTCCCCTTGATTTAATTGCTAAGACAAAACTTTCTTTTTGGTTTTCTTAGCTTTTTTCATAACATGTGGTCTTTGCTGCAGCATGTCTTTTAAAATTTCTTTGAATAACTACCATTTTTATTTAGACATTTTACCAGTCAATGACACTTTTTACACATATTTTATTATCCAATATGTCTGACATTTTCCCTTTAAAATTCACTTTCAATTTATCATTGACTTATCTGCCTCTGTAGTTTGGTGCAGGTGGTAGAGCATCCGACTTGGGATCAAGGGTCCCCATTGATTGTGGTGCTAGCTCTGGCAATCAAACTTCTTCCGGATTCCTGAGCAATAAAGCCATTGGTATTTTTAAAGCCTGCATGATTTGGTGCAGTTGGAAGAGCATCCAATTCGGAATTGGGTGGTCCCTGGTGCTCACAGTTTTGGCCCTCAAACTTCTTCTGGGTTCCTGAGCAATAAAGCCATTGGTATTTTTAAGAATTTGTTGTGTTGTGGGGAGGAGGACCCCCCTTGGAATGAAGGGAGTTCAATATTTAGTGTGTTGTACTCAGTGTGGGGGCTCACCCTCTTTCCAGACCCCCGAGGAATAAAGCCCTTGGTTTTTTTAAGGCCTGCACAGTTTAATGCAGATGGTAGAGCATCCAATTTATGGAGAGATCCCAGAATCGATTCTGGTGCTCACAGATCTGGCGCTCAAACTTCTATGAATTCCCGAGCAATAAAGCCAATCATCTTTTTTTTATTGACATCTCTTTTTTATCTCTATTCTTTATTGTCATTTTAAAGCATAACCTATTTAAAGCAGGATGAAGATCTCCAAGTTTAATCCTGTTTTTCCAACCCTTAACCACCTCTCTTTTTTACATCATAATTGGATTTTTTTTTTTTTGAGCCACCCATCTTGAATGGCCTTTTTCTTAGGCTTTATAATTTTTTTGGCATTTCGGTTTAAGACTCCTACTGAATTATAAATTACTTCTATTCCAGCCCAGTTTCATTTCTGTCTCTTAATTCTTTCAATGAATCCATGATACCTGTTTCTTCTCTCATCCATTTTTTTCACTTGTGTTCTGCTCATGTTATTTCCAACATATACCTCTTTATCAATGAATGATCTGAAATCTGTAGTGTTCTTTTGTTGAGTGTTCAAGTCTCAGATCTTTAATGCTGTTTCTGCACTACAATTTTCACTATACCACTTCCACCCAAAATAGGGACAGGTTTTTATCTACTTTTAACACCTTATGGAGGGTGTAATCATAAACATATGACAAAAGATGTGAAAAAGATGTATGATCCCCCAAGATGCACATTTTGTGCTAAACCAGGACTCATCAGTTGGCCCAGATCACAGTCTCTTACACATATCTTTATCATTGTTCAGTATATATAGATAGACAATTACTGCAGTTTAGTTAATAAGTGTCAAACTTACTGACCTTACAATTTTGACATGTACCACTTGATGGATGTATATTCATAATTTTTATTAATCATTCGCTACACTAGAGATTATCTACTTAATGAATAATATTTCTGTAGTGTAATTTTCACTACACCATTCTCACACAAGGTAAGAACTGGTTTTCACTATGGAAATATTCATTACGCGGATAATCTCTGGTCTAAAAAATGACTATTAAAAATTTATTAACATAATTATTTTCAATATTAAACAAGGCAAAACCCTGTGCCAACCAGAGTAATCAATGGATGCCAGAAGGCTTGTGCATAAAATCCCTATCTAGTGCCTACTCATACAATATCCCCAGACTAGGGTAGCTCTATTGTATGGAGAGTTTTGCCTTGTTTAATAACAATTATGTGCTAGTATGAGAGTCATCAAGTGATGTTTAGTGGTTTAACACCAATCCTTCCTAATAAGATAGAGGTGGCTATAGTTGTTAAAGAGCCAAAGACACCAAAATGTATGGGTGCTGAACTGAGTTCAGACCCATATGACTATATAAGCTATTGAGCTTAGATTGAAAATATTGTTTTCAATTTCATTCTCATAGTTTTGTAGTTAAGTAAAGATAAAAGGTGGCTGCTGGAGGGTTGCCTTAGATCCTAAGATCTAGGTGCAGTGCTCTCAGATCCAAGGCTCCTCACTGACAAAGGCCACAAGCCAGAAACTAGTCTGGGGATATTGGATGAATAGGCACTAGGTAGGGATTTTATGCACACACCTTCTAGCATTGCACACAGTGGCACTACTGAATGGAGAGTTTTGCCTTGTTTAATAACAATTATGTGCTAGTATGAGATAGTGATCACGTGATGTTTAGTGGTTATTTTCAATATTGTTTCTGTTAAAGGAATTCCATCCAAGTTTAATTCTATGATTAATTTCATCTATTATAATTCTATTTATATTAAAAATGTGACCAAGGTATTTGTTAACTTTTTCTACTTTCTTATTATCGGTCTTTTTTCTTCTGTGAAAATCCATTGAACAAACATTCTATTACTATTGTCTTTTTACCATTTATCCTTCAGCCTACTTTCTTAATTTTATCTGATAATTATTGTTAATTCATGTAGATTTTTTTCCCTCATGTGTCACAGCATCAACCGGGAAGCGAACTCTATAACCAGGGACAACTGCTTGTAAAGTATCTCTCGCTGACCTCTCGACCACCAATGCTTGATAATTCACATAGATTTGAAGCATTGTTTGCAAAACAATTACTATTTTTATTTTCATACTTTTTCATTTTAATCTACAAAATATTTCTTATAAAATAACCGTAAAATGTTTTGGAGATATGGAATCAACCTGCTGTATCATTATCCAAATTTAACCATAATGTCATTATGCAATCTAATCATTGATGTTACATTTTGATAAATGTTCATAAATTTTTTAGATCTCTATATTTTGATAATCCAATACCTTACTTATTGAATAAATGCTTATAGAATCGAATTTCTGCTGTGTATTACCACCATGAATACTGCAATCACAGTAAAGGTGGTCAGACAAGCAGAAATAATTATTACACAAGAAAAAAATTTTTCTCATGTGTCATAGCATCAGCCGGGAAGAGAACTTACTAATACCACCAATGCTTGACAACACAAGAAATTTTGTAACAAAAACTTGACAAAACAACAGTAAATAAAAATTAACAATGCTTCATATATAACCACTTAATAAAGAATAATACTTACCTAGATTAGTATTATTTAAATACAAATATATTTAATTTTAATCTAGATATAATTATGGATGTTTGAACCCAGTCTTTCAAGCTCCCTTTTGTCATCCATTCCATCTTATATAACCGATATACATGACAGGATATATGCAAAAAAGATCAATGATCTCCCAATATACATATTTTGCATGTGTGGGGGCATGTGTATCAGTTGTATATGATGGAATGGATTACAAAAAAAGAGCTTAAAAGTCTGGGTTCAAACCCTTATAATAGATTAGTATTAAAAAGTCATAACACATGATCATGGAGGCATACAAAAATCATAAGAGTAGTGCGGCTTTTCAATCTTCAGTAGTGGAGTTCACTGGGTATGTCCATAGTTCTCTTGAACACTAAGACTTGCAGTTTCTTTGGGTTCAGCATAAGCTCCGTCGATATGAGAATGTGTGTAATGACCATGATTCTTCTTACAATTGAGCTTTTACTCTTTTTCAGACTAATCCCAATAACAACATCATGGCTGTAGAAAGTTCTACAATCCTAATTATTATTAATGCTGTCATATATCTGGAACAGGAACCATTGTTTAATTATCATTTTAATTAATCTCTGTCCTATTCTATTCTTTTACTCAAATATTTTCTACTATGGAAATGCCTATTAGAATATTTTTACTTTAATTAAAACAGACTTCCTATATGCTTAATAAATAATCAGAATATTATATCAGTTTCAATAGTTCCATTAGAAGGGATCGTAATATTAACCCGCTGTAAATCGCAAGATTTCGTGTAAGGTGATTTGCGAAGGAAATAGTAGACTTAAAATGTGAAGACAGTAACAGCTTCATTTTCAAATCAAAATGCTTCAGATTGACCTAAATAAGTAGGAATTTAAGTTAAAGATAAGATGGCCATTTTTATCTTTATAAAGTCACTATCTTGCGTTGAGGTTTGAGAGCTCCCTCTATAGTCAAAGAACTACATCATTTGACCATTATAAAGCTTGAAAATGCATATGATAAAGATTTAAGCCTTTCTCTATTAATTATGTACTTCCTACATGCTTATTAAATAATCAAAACATTAAATTAAAACATGTATAACTTTCTAATTTTTGCTTTATAATAATTTAGTTCATTTATTTTGCATTTATTTTAAATTTAGCACAATTTAATTCTCAAACATAGCATATTATTCTAAATATAGCAATGTCTTTTCATAATCTACAAATCCAAAGCATAATAGCAATTCGTATTCATCATTTGTTTCTTCTATAACTTTCCTCAATACTTTGATGTAATCCGTTGTGCTAAAACCATGTTTAAATCCACCTTGATCTTTTGATTGGTTTGAATTCAAAGTTTACTGTACACAAGTTATAATTATGTTGATAAAGATCTTGTATAGAAGTAATAGAAGATTGATATATCTATGGTAATATTACTTCTGCATTCTTCCAACCAATGAAGATTGATATATCTATGGTTTCTAATATCTTTTTTATTACCTTTTTAAAATCTCAATATTACTTCTGCATTCTTCCAATCAATGAAAACTGATATATCTATGGTTTTTAATATCTTTTTATTACCTTTTTAAAATATCAGTATTACTTCTGCATTCTTCCAATCAATGAAGGCTGATATATCTATGGTTTTTAATATCTTTTTTATTGCCTTTTTTAAATCTCAATATTATTTCTGCATTCTTCCAATCAATGATATATCTATGGTTACTAATATCTTTTTATTACCTTTTTAAAATATCAGTATTACTTCTACATTCTTCCAACCAATGAAGATTGATCTATGGTTTTTAATATCTTTTTTATTACCTTTTTTAAATCTCAATATTACTTCTGCATTCTTCCAATCAATGAATACTGATATATCTATGGTTTCTAATATCTTTTTTATTATCTTTTTAAAATGTCAATATTACTTCTGCATTCTTCCAATCAATGGGTATATCTTTAACATTAAATATTTGAATGACTTCATTACCTCAGAATTTGTAGGAAATTTGAGCACTCAAAATGGTAATACCCGAATCAAGCATAGATCCCTCATCCCTGTGCTAAATCCACAGCATATTAACATTTGGTTTTTTGATTTAAAAAAAAAACAATTTTTATTAAACAACATTTTTTTTTACATATTTGGAAAAAATAATTTGGAATTCAATTGGTATTTTAAAATTTATCACCAAAGAACAGACAAATACAATGGAGTATAAATTGCAAAAAATATATTTTGTAAACAAAGCAAAGGAACACAAAACTAAAAAAAGCAAATATATAATTGGAAGAATTTGAACTCAGGATTTTTCAATCTATTTATCCTTCATTCCATCTCAAACAACTAATGCACATGACCACACATGTGAAAAAGATATATAATTCCCAATATACATATTTTATGCAGAATCAGCACTCATCAGTTAGGCCAGATCATAATCTCTCACACATATATACAACCAGCACCCCCGTTATATTAAGATAGCAATTCCTCAAAGTTTAATAGACAGGCTTCAATCTTCTCACCCTCCCAACTATTCAACCATCCATTTCATTGAAAAACTGATGATGTAATGCTCAAGGCCCTGCTGGATTTAATATTGTAGTCACACTCATGTAGATATTAGGTCAATCTAACCCTTCATATTGTAGGACCATTATGTACCCATATATATATTAATAGGAGAGGAATATGCTTATATTAAGAATAATCGATTTCACAAGCAATATGTAATTCTAAGGCAGTATGTAATTTGCTTATATTGAATGTTTATGATTTTGTAATTAGAGGGATTTGAAATCAGGATTTTTCAGTTTATTTATATTCCATTTCATCTCAAGCAACCAATAAACATGACCACATATATATCAAAAATATACATGATCCACATTTGAGAAATTGCTATCTTAATATAAACAGAGCATTGATTGTATATATGCATGGCAGTTTATGATCTGACCCAAATGATGAGTGCTGGTTTTTCACAAAATATGTATATTGGGGATCACGTATCTTTTTTACATGTGGTTGGTCATTTGTATCAGTTGCTTGAGATGAAGTGGAGGATGGGGTCCAAATCCCTCTGAATATATGTACAGAAACATTCAGTATTTACATACTGCCTTAGAATTACATATTGCTTGGGAAATAGATTAGATTTTAGTATAAGGTCAGCCCATCTTTCCCCTACTAATATATATGGATATGTAATGGTCTGATAATATGAGTGGTTATATTGATGTAATGTCTATATGGGTATGACTACAATATTAAATCCAATAAGGGCTTTGAGTGTTCTTTGTCAGTTTTTTAATAAAATGGATGGTTGAATTGTTGGTAGGAAGAGAAGATTGACATCTGTCTGTTAAAGTTTGAGAAATTGTTATCTTAATATAAACTGATCACTGATTATACACATGTGGTGGATTATGATATAGTCCATCTGATAAGTAGTTTCTACATGAAATACTTATAATGGGGATCATTGATTTTTTTATATGTGTGGCCATGGGTATCAGTTACTTGAGATGGAATGGGTATGAATTAGTATAAGTTCAGCCCATCCTTCTCCTACTAATATATATGAAAATGTAATGTTCTGATAATGTGAGTGGTTATATTGCTGTAATGTCTATATGGGTATGACTATAATATGAAATCCAATAAGGGCTTTGAGTGTTCATTGTCAGTTTTTTAATGAAATGGATGGTCGAATAGTTGGTAGGAAAAGAAGATTGATGTCTGTCCATTAAAGTTTGAGAAATTGCTATCTTAATATAAACTGAGGACTGATTACACACATGTTGGGGATTATGATCAAGCCCATCTGATGGGTACTGGTTCTGCATGAAATACATATAATGGGGATCATTGATGTTTTTATATGTGTGGTCATGTGTACCGGTTACTTGAGATGGAATGGGGGATGAATAGACTGAAAAATTCTGAGTTCAAATCCCTCTAATTACACATACAAGAAACATTCAGTATAAGAAAACTACATATTGCCTTGGAATTAGACATAAAAAAAGGAATTATCTACGTATAATGGAGATGAAAGTGAGACTAGGCTCCACATAGCATCAACAATGTTTGAAAGACAAACACCCTGTTTCTATTTTTAAATTTTACAATTTTATTGTAATACAGTGACTGCAATTTCCTAGATGTATGATAAACCTAAGGAAAATAGTAGCCCTAATTGAAGTGAAAAGGCCCCATTTCATGCTATCATTGAGAGTAGAAATAAAGGAAATACAGGATTTAGTAGTTGACTCAATGATAATTATAAACATAAGAAGAGCAGCATACTGGAAAAGAAAATATATTGTTCCTTTAGACTTATGACAAAAAGAACAAAGGGGGTCATTCTTAGCATGAGTTTTTTCCGGTAATAGGGGACCTACACTGATCCTGATAAAAAAATTGAGGTATTTTGGGTCCAGATACCAGATTTTGAATTTTTTGATTATCTGCTTATTGGTGATAGTAAGGAGAGATGGAAACTGTTAATGTTGACTAGAATTATGTTATAATCCACCCAAAATAGTACTTTCTGAAACAATATGTGATTATATCAATATAAGCAGCAATGGATTTGATGATTGAAAAAAATTAACGCTATTGGATGGAGGCATGGTATATAATTTTGCAAACAAATTATTGTTTCATCTGTTTTTTTTAAGATACCAATAAAACTCCATCATTTCCTGAAACTCATCACTTCTTCATAGCTTTAATTTCACATCTCACTTCTTCATTTAAAATGCACAGAGGCAAAACTCTCCATATAGTAGCTCTAGTATGTACAATCCAGAGTAATCGATGGATGCAGGAAGGTTTCTGCACAAATCCCTATCTAGTGCCTACTTATCCAATATCCCCTGACTGGTTTCTAGCTTATAGCTTTCATCAGTGAGGAGTCTTGTATCTGAGAGCACTGTACCTAGATCTTAGAATCTAATGCAACCTTCCAGCAGCTACCTTTTACCTTATTAACTATCTATAAAGGTTTGGGTCCAAAATGAAAACACAATATGTTTTCAAGCTTATTATCTTGTATTGTCATACAGATTTGAACTCAGTTCAGCATCCACACTTTTTGGTGTCTTTGATAACCTGTCACCATAATCCTATTGGACAGGATGGTATTAAACCACTAAACACTGCACAATCACCATTGTGTAAGTATAAAGAATGGTGATCATGTGACATTTAATGGTTCATTTAAAATGCTGGACAATTCAAATGAAGTTCTAATTACAATGCTACTTTTTATTGTGTTGTTGTTGTTTATAACTATATAATCTTTGAACCAACTCTTTAACATATTTCATGATATTGTCCATCTTTTTAGTAATTATTTTATCTTTCCTTTTTATTACTAATTATAACTTTGTATTCAATACCAAGATTATCTTCTATAGCTTTCCTTGATATTTCATTATTATATTTTCTTATATCATTATTAATTATTTTACAGACTTCTAGACATTCAACTTTTCTTAATAAATCATTTTTAAATATTTTCATATACTTTTTCTCCTTCATCCATTATTTTATCATAGTTGAAAATTTATTGATGAATTGTTGGGTTAATTCAGGAATACTAGTTTATCTTTGTCCCTGTTCTCAATAATGTATCAATTATCTTCTTACTGATTTAATAATTTGATATGATTTTCAAATCTGAATTTAAAGTTATTGGAATATTTCTGAAGGGTAGAAATATTTAATGTTAATATTGTCTTAATAGTTTTTATCCATAGTTTTGCATTAACAAGTATCAAAGATACTTATAATCTTCAAATATATATTTTCTGTTAATCAAAATATAATCCAATAATGCCATAGCTGTCATTCACCACTCTAACTGTTATATTTTTGATAACTTATTAATCATTGATTACCATACGAATAATCACATAATAATAGCTACTGAAATGACAAGAACTTATGGAAACAGGAAAACTCTATATGTATTGCCACTCAGTGTAAGCCAGAGTAATCAATGGATGTCAATCCCCATCTAGTGCCTACTCATCCAATATCCCCAGACTAGTTTCTGGCTTGTGGCCTTCATCAGTGAGGAGCCTTGGATCTGAGAGCACTGCACCTAGATCTTAGAATCTCTTCCGGCTTGTGGCCTTTGTCAGTGAGGAGCCTTGGATCTGAGACCACTGCAGCTGGATCTTAGGATACGTATAGAGAGTTTTGCCTGTTTTAATGACAGTTAAGAGCAAGCATAAGAAATGGTGATCATGTGATGTTTATTGGCTTAAGAACTTATGAAGTGAACATTAAAAATTTGCTGTTTGTTTCCTGTAAAATGTCAAAGAGTAATCAAAGGGTTTCAAATTTCTTTCTTCAACCCTCAATTCTGACTTTTAGAAGGTAGTATCATTATTTATCTCTATTAAATTGGGATCTTGAATTATGCTAGCTCCATAAATGAGCATTTGTACTCTTAATACTGCTTTTAAAATCTACTCGGAATCAAAATATAAATTGGAGACTACTCCTAAGTATTCATTGTCTTGATATTTTCTTTCAGCTCTGTAATATTTCTTACTTCTACTTCACAATCTATATATTATTTTCTCTGTGGTTAATGTAATAAAATTAAGCTAAAAATATATCTTGCTCAATTTAATGGAAGTTCTCACATCTCTGACATGGAGTTCCATTGAGAGTTGAGCACAGAAGTGAAAAGGCCAAACATCAGTGGATAGTTTTACTGTCATCTAGGCAAAAAAACATGCATGAAATCAGTTGTAAAATTATTTTAAAAAGAAATCCAAGAACCACACAGCCCATAATAACTGAAACATAGGTTTATTATATATCTGTATATATATATAATATATAGGGTATACGAGCACAGACTTTCACACAACCCACCATTCTCCACTCTATCTCATAACACTGATACACTGGAACACATATATGTCGAAAAGATAAATAACCACCAATAAATGTATTTCATGCTAAACCAGCAATCATCAGTTGTTCCAGATTACCATCTCCACACATATATGCTATAAGTGCTCAGATATATATATATTAAGATAGCCAATCTTCATACTTTAATGGACAGGATTCAATCTACTCCACACTCCAACTCTTCAACTGTCCATCCAATTGAAAATCTGATGATGGAATGCCCAAAGGCCACCCTGAGGCTGAGATTATTGTCACACCCATGTTGACCTAAGGTTAATCTTACCCCTCATGTGCAGGACATAATCCATTTAATGCATATAGAAGGGATGGGCAGACATCTCTAGCCCATAATGTTTAAATGATTACATCAGTAAAATATTGCTATTAAAAATAGTTTAATCAAGAAAGAATATGCTAACAGTCCATATAGCATAAAATACTTTGAACATGATTAATCATTTATCAGGCAATCCTATACATACTTGAAATCAATCAAGTCCTAGTTAGTATCCTTGGTGTCAATGTGTTTATACGTTTTCTGTGATTTGGGTCCCACTTATAAAAATTGATAAAAAAAAATAATAGTATTATCTGCTGGTATCTACACATTATCTTTCCTTCTAATGGTTTGTCAACCTTGGTAATCAAATTGTTATTAATTTGATTGGTTAACTTGCTATAACTCTGCAACCAAACCCTCTTAAGTAGTTACAATGCTGAAATCAACAAGCTATTAGAGGTTGTTTACCTTAGCAACATAACTCATATATTTCCTAATGTAATGTACTTATTGTGAGTAGTTATTGCAATACTACTCTATCTAGTGCCTACTCATCCAATATCTTCAGACTAGTTTCTAGCTTGTGGCTTTTATCAGCACTCATCTAATATCCCAGACAGGTTTCTAACTTGTGGCTTTCATCAGACTAGTTTTTAGCTTCTGGCTTTCATCTGCGAGGAGCTTTAGATATGAGAACACTGCACCTAGATCTTAGAATCTGATACAATCCTCTAATCGCCATATTATCTATTTTGTTAACACTAAAGCCATGATTCCAAAATAAAAACACAATAATGTTTTCAATCCAAGCCTGTTCGCTTGTATAGTCATATACACTTGAACTCAACTATAGATTTTGATGTCTTTGGTTGTTTAATAACAATAGTTGCCATTACCCCATTTAACAGGGTTGATATTAAATCACATCATCATCATTTCCTATGCTTATACAAGCTGTTAATTGTCTGAATGAATTTTCCGATTTAATAACGGTTAATAAATAATGAATACAAAACCTGTTAAGTCTGAAAATTCAATTGAATATTATTACGTATATTATGGTTATTGTTTTAACTTAATTATGATACAGAAGGCCTACACAATATAGGTATATTTAATGCCATATTGGGTGCAACCAAAATGTGGAGTAACGGATGATTTACTCTTTCGTTTATTTTTAATTGCTGAATATAAGCCACGGTTGTATAATTCTAAATTTTTAAATAAGCCACTGCAGAAGGTAAACTTTCAAAACTGATATAAGTAAGCATGGGTTCAAGGTTATTTTACAAATCTAGCCTTTGTCGTTTATTGTTAACGAAGAATACGCAGTAACATTTATCTAAGCTTAACAATCTACTCCGAGAAGACCCTTTCGACCACTGAGGTACGGAGTTATTTATTTAGTACAATTAAAAATACATACATTTTTATTAAAATGTTTGTTTCTCATGAGAAAAAGTCAAGACTCTTCATTTAGATAATCATGCCGCAGACCTTACGCTCAAACGGGAACCAGAAATATATAAATCATGCTACACTTAACTATGTTTTTGCCACCCTTCGCACTTTATATTTTAAGAAAACAGCGTTTTCTTTAGAAGGCAAAAGCAAAAAAATCTTGAACAAATCATGTGAAAAAAAAAATCATATGACTAATTGATGGATTGAGCTTATAAATCTCTGCCCAGAGCGTTTGACTGTTAACAGCGTGACACCTTTAAGTCAATGATAAGTTCTCACCAAAATGTTTGCCATCACCCCTTAAATATCGGCGACACTTGATTGGCTGTCCCCGAAGCTTTTTACCTGTCAATATTTTTTTTTTTTTTTTTACATCTGAACTTCTTACGAACCGTTTACTTACAACTTTTAAATTAATAGCGAGCTGGACAAAAAGTTGCTTTTTTTTTTATTTTATCGATCTTGGTTTGCGTGAGCCTCAAAATCCTGTTATTACGTTAGTCGTTTTACGAGTTGAAACGACAAATAAATTTTAATCTATAGTTTTAATCGTAACTTTAAAATAAATAAAAAAACTCTTGATACGTTTATAAAATTAGAGTATTTATTTTATACCGCCATTGAAGGAAAATGAAAAGATTTAGAGAAGAACGTTCTATTAGGTCGTTTAATGAGTAAATGGTTGGAGGGGGCGGGGCCACGATAAAGAGAGCGACCTTATTGGGTGGTATTGATTCTTAAGCAGATGGAAAATCACAGGAATATTGATGAGGTAGCACCTGGTCCTTTGAGACTTAAACTGCACACGGAGCCACTTCTACTACCCCGCTGGAGAGTCCAGAAAGAACTGCTGCAATACTATGTATAGCTAAGTAGTAGTATCATTTGCTCCTTTCAAATGGCCAACTGAAATGCGTTACGTTGAAGGGAGGAGGGAGGATTTAAAGATAATAGTGATAAAATTAATTGGAAAGCAGCTGCATATTAAGAACTACTTCCATCTCCTTTTCCGGACTTTTTTTTAAACAAGTATTTTAATAATATGCGTTTTAATTACAATTTTATAGCTCGCTACTGTCTCTTATATTGTTTATTTATATACAAAAGATTTTCAAAAATCCGACGTAAGTAATAATGCATCATTAAAATAACTTACTTATAAATGAATTACAAGTTAACGAAATAATCTTGTCGTTAAAAAAATGAATTTAATGAACAAATTTGATGACATTAAGTTTTTGAAAATAATCAATCTCTCCCGGAAAATGTTCCCAAAATGTCAGAAGCGCCAATATCTAAACAAACTTAAGTGGCGGATGGGAGGGGGGTAATCTTCGGTTTTGTCATATACATAGAATAAATTAATAAAATATCTTTTTGTTCACACGTTAAAATTGTTTTAAATACTATAAAATTCATATTGTAATTGCATACCAATAGTTAATGTAGATAAAAATTCAACGACCCTCGAAATCAAATATGTATTGCTTGATAAGTAAATAAATCTCGAGTTATCTGCTTAGGTGTGTGCAGACACTTTGATTTTTTTTTTTTCGCATATACGGCTTATAGCAAGGATACGAAGATATGTATATAATATTCTAAGACAATTGTCGCGCAATTTATTGCAAGATACTCTTTTCATGTTTAATGCATCATCTTTGATCTTTGACCTTCTTCATATCACTCTAGTCAACTTCTTAATTTTTCTATCTCTTACATTTTTTTTAAATGTTCTTCTATTTCTTGAGCCTCATTATTAAAACTTCTGTTGACCATCTACTGACAATTCTTCTATCAGTACGTCCAGGTCAACTTTATTTCAGCCTCTTTTTTTTTTCTACGATGTTAGTGATGTCTGTTCATTTTTTCACCTGTATATTTTGCTTTCATTTATTATTCTCAACATACATAAGTCCACAACTTTGCTTGCTGATAATAATTTTTATTTTCTTTCTCTCTTTAAATGATTGAATATTATTTTAGTTTTTTTAGCATTTATTTTTCATCCTACTTTCTTCCTTTCATCAACCTTTCCTGAAGCTCCAAAATATTATTTGTTACTGCAAAATTTAGAATATATTGTGTAATATCCTTTTAGTTTTATATTCCCAGCTTTCCATTTTAATCGCAAACTGTTTCCTGCATAACTATTGTAAACGTTTTGCAGAAATAGAATGACCTTGCTGTATAGCCTCATTAGTGTAATCTACTTAGTAGCCCGGAGTTTCATTTTAATAAATATTCTGCAGAATTTGGACGTGTTGTTCACCTATATTTTGATGTTCCAAAGTTTAATTCCCATCAAAACATGCTTACACAATGAAATATATTTTATATTTTAAACATTCAAAGCTTAATGGCAAATAGTATTCAATGATTCTTGATGTGACCCAGATTGTGGTATAATTACCTTCAAGTCAACTTGTTCTTTTGTTTGGTTTTAATCCCAGATTCTCTGTAGATGAGTCTCAGTGATCTGATATAGAAATATAATTTCTAATATTTTTCATATTTTTTAAATATCAATATTACTATCTTATTGTAACTATTATCTGATATATCTTTATAATTTAGACATTCAGTATATAACATGACAAATAAGTTTATTTCTTTATCTATTTATTTTAAAATATTAATAGTAATTCAGTTATTTCTTGTAGCTTTTCCATTCTTCCCAGATTTAATTCTATATCTCATCTCTTTATTTAAAATGATTGAAATTTCAAGAGTTATTATAACTATATTTGAATTTTATTTATTTATTTTGTAATTAAATTGAAAATATTCCAGAAAAGATAAGTTTTCAAAAAAAAAAAAAAAAAGATTTATTACTGCCTAGCATGCCTTTGATATAACAATATCACATTCATGGCTTATAGTAATATAACTTAAGAGTTCTTGGTATTAATGATACATTAATACCAAGAATTCACAAATCATATTACTATAAGCCATGAATACCAAGAATTCTTAGGTCATATTACTATAAGCCATGAATATGATATATACATTATATCGAAGGTATGCTAAGCCATAAGAAAGTTGCATATTTTTTTGAAAAACTATCTTTTCCGTGGATGTTTTCATTAACAGTTGTGTATTATGTTATTTATTATTGTATAAATTTTGTAGAATTCTTCTGCATAATTTATGGTTCTATCCCCTTTTTTAATAATAGTACTCTTTTTTGTTTTGCTTTCCAATATGAAAATATTGTTTTAGATTTGTATTTTCTTCTATAACTTTTTTTGCCATGTCAAATAGGAAGCTTTTTACAGATGAAAGTAGTTTTACAGTTTATATATTTTTTATGTCATCGTTAAATCTTACATAATTATTTTCCTGAAGTGTGGACATTCAATATTTTTTAACGACTCACTTTTAAATATTTTTATAGTTCATCTTATCTTTATACATTGACTTTTCTCTGTTAAAAAGTACTACAATGCTGTTTTTTTACATTGGCTGTATTCTTATATAGCAGAGTTTTTTAGAGTATATGTTATATTTGGTAGTTTTCTATTCTATCATGTCAGCCACTTGGTGGCACTATTCATATGCAAAAGCATATTCTTAGTGAACTCATTCAAATCTCACTATCATTAAAGACTTTTTAAATGAGTTGGATATTCTAGTTTCAATTGACTGGAATGTTTATGATAATTAGAATTATCTTTTACTGTGTTGAATCTATTAAATGTATTACAGAATTGCCCTGCACCGTTTGGCAGAGCATCCTATTTGGGATCATGAGATCTCAGGATCCATTCTGGTGCTCAAATTTCTCATGAACTCCCAACCAATAAAGTCATAAGCCTTTTTTAATTATTATTATAGAATTGAAATACATATTTTGTATTAGAAAAAATAGAACCCAATTATGTAACTCAATATATTTCATTTCTTTCCTTATTCATTTGTAATTCAATAAATAGGGAAGGTCCATTATACAGTAATTTGACTGACCTGGTGAAAAGCATGCTAAAGCTGTAGTTACAATTTTGTAGATCTTTCCTGTATAGTGAACCTTTCTTATTAATGGAATTGTAATCCAATTATATTGCACCATATTTGTCTTCCTTGGGATTTTTCTCAATTTCTGCAAATGTCGCTAAACTGTTTCCTCTCATATTTTTATTTCCTTACTACATTAACCCACAATATGTTTCATCTTTTACTTATTTCACAGTTTTAGCTTTAAAATCTTTTTGGCCTCATCAAAAGTATTTCGTACATTTAAATAAAACTGTTCTATCCCTCCATTACAATGGAAAGTTGATGAAAACATTGAAATCCCATTAAGTTGAACATCATTCCCCTCAGTACTGTCTTCCATTTTTTATTTGTGATGAATTCCATTGCATCTTTTTAAATCAATTGCTTTTTTATCTTTTTTTTATAACTTTCACAAGATACCACAGTCTAATATTATGTAGTTTTTTTTTCAAGTTGTGCAAATGATAGCTTGGATATATAATCAGATAATTTTAGCACTGACTAATTTCAATCAACAACTGTTGACTTAACTAACTTCTTTTTTTATCTGTGATTATTATAAATATACATGGATATATATATGTACGTATAATTGAAATGGAAATATCTACCTCCTATTGAGTTATTTGACTTTACACATAACTCAATGGGAGACAGTTATTTCTTTTCAATTACAGATAAAAAAAGTTATGACCATTTGTTATATATTAGACCATTAATAAAGATGGGATTCCACCTTTATTGTTAAAAGGATGTTGCCTTGACAACAGTTTGAAATTGTTGATTGTTGTTGATATTGGAATTGTCTAAGTGTTGGCTGTGATATTATACAAATCATTAAAAACAAATCATTACTTAGACAAACCCAATATTCAATAATAATCAACAATTTCCAGGCTGTTGTCATGGCAACCTTTTAATAATAAGGGTGAATCCCATTGTAAAATATCTGTTAATTAAAAAAACTATTGTAATAACATATATATATGATGTGATTTTTAGATTTATGAATATTGAATTTAAGACAATGCTCTAACCAAGTAGGATATTCTGTCAAAAGCTAATTGATGAGAACATTGTCTTAAATTCACTATTTACAAATCTAAAGATACCATGTTCAACTCCCTTGATAATACTATGATCAGGCCAGAAACATGAATAATAAAAAAGAAGAATATCACTCAAAGTGTTGTATTATATACTAATCTGTGTGCTATTAGTAACAATTGAGTGTATTTGAAAAGTTTAAATAAAGTTTGAATTTTTCTAAAAGTATTGAATAATTAATATTAGATGATGGAAATATGCAAATATATAATTACAATTGCCATTAAATGAAGTGCAATCTTTTTTCATGCATGAATGTATATAGTAGCAAAGAGAAACTTGCAATAGGATTACATCTTTAAATCACATTCTTAAATATTGACTTTCCTTTCATTTGTATTTGTAATTCAAATTTGCATAATGAATTTTTTTTTCTTTATAAGCTAAAACTGAGCACACTTTCAGTGAAACTCACCCTA
Organism: Epiperipatus broadwayi; assembly: GCA_028023455.1. Classification (NCBI taxonomy): domain Eukaryota; kingdom Metazoa; phylum Onychophora; class Udeonychophora; order Euonychophora; family Peripatidae; genus Epiperipatus; species Epiperipatus broadwayi. Next base: position 622,671 of record JAQFVV010000408.1, on the reverse strand, counting down.
ATCATGTGACCTTTCAGTAAAAATTTATAGTGAACTTCACCAAAAGTGCACTCAGCTTTAGGTTACAAAGGAGAAAGAAACCACTTCATTATGCAAATATACTAATGTATGCAAATTTGGCTTAACCTTAAAATATGGTTTTATCTTTTCTTAAAATTACAAAAAACATAAACTAATAATAAATCTATAATTTAAATCATTAATGCTCTTTCCAGTAGGTAAACTAAGATTCCTTTACATTTTTAAATTAAAAAAAATTTTTTTAGATGTTATTATAATTATTTATTTCTAAAAACTAAAAGAAGTTTGTAGAACTCATGAAATTAAAAATTAATTATATATAATCATCATCATTGTCAATCATTATCAATCCACTGCAGGATGGTTTTTCCAAGTTCTGTCCATTTCTGATCTTTAGTGTCTCTTCTTCACATCACCCCTGCACACTTTCTTATTTCTTTCATCCATCTCACATGTGACCTCTTTCTGGATCTTTTAAAATCTCTTGGAATCCAGTTTAAGATTTCAAATGTCCATCTATTATCATCTCTTCTAACAATATGTTCATCTCAACTCCAATCTCTTAATTCTTTCAATGATGTCAGTAACACCTGTTTGTTTTCTTACCTATATATTATATGAGATTTGAACTCAGACTTTCACATGACTCTCAACTTTCCATGTTTCACACACATGTTGAAAGGATAAATAATCACCAATATATGTATTTCATGCTAAACCAGCAATCATTAATTGGTCCAGATTACTATCTCCACACATATATACAATCAGTGCTCAGCTTTATATTAAGATAGCCAATCTTCATACTTTAATGGACAGGCTGCAAACTACTCCAACCCACAACTCTTCAGCCATCCATTTCATTGAAAATCTGATGATGGAATGTTCAAAGCCTCTATATATTGTGTTTTTGATCTTTTCTTGTTACTTCTAACATGCATCTCTCCATACTTCTTTGAGGGGTTTGAAGTCTCTGTATTGCTCTTCTATTAAGTGTCCAAGTCTCAGATCCATAAGTGAGAACTGGTAAAATACATTTTATTAAACAACCTTCCTTTTCAAACACGTAGGAATATTTCCTTTTAATATTAAGTTATTTCTACCAAAAGCACTCCAACCAAGTTTAATTCTATGATTAATTTCATTCATTATATTCCTGTCTGTAGTAATAATCTGACCAAGGTATTTGTAACTGTTAACTTCTTTTAACTCATCATAATCAATCTTTATTTTCATCTCTTGAGAAAATCAACTGAACATTACTTTAGTCTTTTTAACATTTATCTTTAGTCCTACTTTCATCTGATAACTCCTGCAACATTTCCTGTAGCTCTAAAGCATTATTAGCAAAAACAACTACATCATCTGCAAAATCTAAATGACTTAAATAATCTCCATTTACTTTTTACTCCTTTAGTTTTTCATTTTAATCCTCAACATACTTCTTGTAGCAGTGTTGTAAAAAGTTTTTGAGATATAGAATCACTGCCAATGTTAACCTTCCTAGTATCATTATGTAATCTAATAGTTACTGTTGCATTTTTATAAATATTCTTCAGAATATGATAATACCCTGGGTCTATATCTTGATGATCAAATGCTTTAATCAATTCTTATAGAATCAAATGCCTTTTCATAATCTACAAATCCAAAGCATAATGATATATATATATATATATATATATATATATTATGCTTTGATATCCATATATATATATATATATATATATATATATAGTTATGGATATCTCTAACACCCCTCCAATATCTAGTACCCAACATGAGGCCCAACCCTAATTCAAGCTCCATAATATTAGGTAATATTAGGGCACATAAAATGACAAACCAATAATCACAATCTAAGTCTTAAGGCTCAATCTAAATAAACATTAAACCAATGTTTAAACCAAGTCAGTCAAATAGATATGACAACTAATCATTACAACAATTAACATTAAATGTATTATGATTACCAACACAAAAGAACAACATACAATATATCAGATGAGTGAACATAATCAAGAAAAATACACACACATATACACACACATATATATATATAAAGAGCCTGCTACTAGTTCTAAGCAAGCTTAATTATTTTATTTTTTATGATAAATGCTACAAGAGAAAATACATGAAGCTTTTATCTATGATGGTCCCCATCCCCAGACCAGTTTTGAGCTATGGCTCTCATCAGTGAGGAGCTAGGACATAAGATTCAAAATATTAACTCAAGCCAAGCATTTATCTAATTCTTAAATATTAAGAAAAAGATCCAAATCTTCAGACACCTACATGTCTTCAAATTTATATATTACATATGTGTGTGTATATAATACTAATGTAGAGAAAAATCAAATGTTTCTTTTCATATATTTTTTGAACAAGTTGTTTATGTTAATACATAGCAAAGATGACATCAGCAATAAAATAAAAAGGACGAGCATGTACTAGCTTACTATAATAGATACAATGAGCATCTATTTTCAAAAAGAAGAAGAGAAAAATCTATTGTTGGTGGAAAAATCTACCATTCCTATGAAAGAAAAGTTTGAAGATCAGTTCAAAAGTTGTAATACATAAAGTGAGGAGAAACACACAGCTCATAAAACAGCTAAACAAAGAATTCGAACATTAACAAGTTGTAAACAAAGTAAAGTTATTCGAATTTCTGAAACCACCATTGATTCCCTACTATAGATCCCCAGACCTAAATATAAAAGTAAGCAATAGAAAAAGAAATATTGATGTTGCTCCAATCAACTTAAACTATAAAAACAAATATAAGTAATAATGAAAGTAAATATTCAGTGCTAAGTACAAGAAGAACTTTGTGGAAGAAAACTCATCATTGGTCATGGGGCTAGGAATAATCAAGATCAATATGGAATTGTCCTATCTCTCCATGCTTGGATTAATAAACATCAAACTGATCTGTCATGAATTCTCCTTTTTACTTTTCATTTCAAAACTCCAGTTCAAAGGTCAGTAAAATTAACCTATCCAGCGGATGTTCAAATTCCCAGCTATGTGTAGAGGAACCAGGAAACAAGACATTAGAACAATGTCTACATGAATTACAAAGCCAAGTTATAAAGTTGATGTCATCTACATTTATCTGTTTGTATGCTGTATATCATAATTTTATTTTCTTTATTTTAATATAGGACAAAATAGCTTTAATTTAAAATGTGTGAAATAAAGAAAAAAAAATTTTTCTTCATTCATAATATTACTATGGATAAACAAAATCTATGAGGTATGCTCTTGATTATGAAATAGTCCGATCACTATAATGTACAACACATACACTTTCTTTATTTGTTCATTCCAAAATTTGTGTTAATTGTTGATTTTTATATATATATTTTTGCATATCTTTTTCATTATTTATGTCATGAACTTATAACTCTCCTTCATTACACACACATTGTACATAAAAGGGGGTCTTTTAAACCATCATGTCATTAAATAAGAGATAACAAAAGTAAATGAATACTGTACTATAATAAGATTCAAAAAATCCAAAAGGTCCTCAAAAAAAAAAAAGACTTTAACTGTCAAAAAATGTTTACTGAATTCGAAACAAAGTTAGAAAATAAGATGGAAAGTAAATATATGGAAATAAAAAGTATATACGATAATCTTCAAGATGAATTCCACCAAGATCAGGAAGAAACTAAAAGGGATATGAATGAGACAGTGAAAAGCGTTATGCAGAAATCAATAATTACAAAAGATATCAAAAAACTCAAATATGTAACCACGAAAAAAAAAATTCAGTCCATCACAAATGGTAGTGTGAAACAAAACTTGATAGAACCAGAAATAAAACAAAATAAAAAACAATATCAAAATCTTATTAGAAAATCAGTCAAGGGTATTGTACCAATTAGAGAATAGAAAAAATGACAAAAGCTTTGAGAAGAGAATATGATACAGAAAGACAGAATGATAGAAAGTCATACACAAGTTCGTAAAAGGATTAAGCCTTCTGAGGAGGAAGAAGACATCATTGCAAATAAACTAAACCACATAATGGCTAGCTATCAATAGGATGGGGGAAAGAGAAAAATAAAAAGGGAGATCAAGATGAAACAGAAAACAAGATGGGAGGCATACAGATGGCACAAAACAATAATAAACATATCTACTCCATAGAAGAATAAGTAAACCATCACAATACTCAATCACCTGTCAATGTCCAAAAGGAATATATTAACAGCCTCAGCCATACTCTTCAAGCTCATACAATAAATCAGTTCATGAAGTTGAAAAGATTTCAAGATCTGACTAATGAGGCTCCAATAGAACATTTAAAGAGGTTGAACCTATATTTATCAGTTAACAACAACTCTACAGAGGGTGAGAAACTAATAGTGATTTATAGCCATTTGCAAGAGGATGCCTTATCTTGGTGGGAATCATTTTTCCAAGTGCCCAAAATCTTTGAAGAGTATCAAACACTACTAATAAAGAATTTTTGGAGTAATGATTGCCAAGAAGCATTATTATATCAAATCCTTTAAGAAAAATATAGGACTGGCCCTGGTGAAATGCTCACTAAGTTCTTTCAAAGGTAGGTGGTCAAATTAAAAATCTTGGATATCTACCATCTTAGCCAGAAACAAATAATATGAATAGTGGAGCATAATTTATTAAAGATTGAGCAATCATTATTATATGCCAACACCCAAAACATTGAACAAATTGTGGATCTATTAAATAACATAGACCCCAATAATCACAATATGGGTCAGAAATATTCAGAAAAGAAGAAAAAACAATAGTAACTCCAACCATTAGAAAGGTAAAACAAAGGGTAATGATAGCACAGGGAACAAAATAATTGGGGATATACACAAACTTCAAACACTAGCAGCATAGTATCTACTAGTAGACAAAATCAAACTCAAGGTGAGTATGGTAAAGATGTACTCAAAGTAATGAGTAAAGTAGATTAAAGGGGGACTTGGGAAATAGTTCCTCTCCTCAAGAAACCATATTAAAAATGAGGAACAGAACTAAACCATTAATAAGAGAAATCACCCATCTAACATGTTCATGGGAAGATAGAGTACCTACTCATGCCATACAAAACTGCCCCATGATAGAAATAATGTCTGAGGATTTAAGAGTTAAAACCTGGTTAGGCACTGGTAGCCAAATCTCTATGATTTCTGATGAATTCTATAGAAGGGTCATAGATAAAATTCTCAAATATCAAAACCCTACTCCTCAAGTCAGTACAGGTTACCATGGCTAACAATAAGATGGCAAAATTAGTTCAAAAAACAAATCTGGGTCAAACTGATCATTAACCAAATATGTATCTATCATGGCTTTTTAATATTAAATAGCCTCATTCATGAAGTCATCTTGGGGGTAGACTTCCTACATTTGAACAAATGCATGGTTGATTTCAAAAACAAATTAGTTAGGGTAAGTGGTGAGGTTGTAGAAATGACATTACTGCCAAGTTATGACTTAAATGAAATTGATTGTATATTAACCATCATACCTGAAGCACTGCTAAAGGAAAGATTTACTGAGTCAATTTTAATTAAAAGTGAGAATATAAAGAAATTGTGATCTGTGATTAATGAATACAATATCATATTCTCAGAAATACAGAGGGATTTCAGCAAAGAATTAAACTGTTTGAAAACCAACCATTTCAATCCAAAACATATCTTATCCCATATCAATATCGAAGTGAAATTAATAAACAGATCCAAAAGATGATCGACTGGGGAATAATTTCCAAATGCTCCTCACCATATTGCAACCCGATTGTAATCATGAAGAAGAAAGATTAGTTGATGAAATTTTGTTTGAATGCTAGACATCTATTACAATTCCAAATATGAATATACCACCACCCAGACATGAACTATTTGTGAAATTTAGAAATAAGAAAGTGGAACCTGGCCAACATTGTTAGCCGAGAGGTTATCGCAGCCACCTTGCAAGCAAGTAGTTGGTTGCAGGTGGTTATGGGTTTGTGTCTCAGCCGATGCTATGACATATGAAAAAAAAAATGGAATTTCCAGTTATTGGAAAATTGAACTTCATCCAGTTGATCACAAATACGTTGCATTTCAATAGGAGGGATTCATTTATCAATTTAACAGGATACCATTTGGTTGATTAATAGTGGTGCCAATTTAATAAGATGCCAGGATAAAACCCTTTCTCCTGAGATCAAACAGATTGCAATAATCTATGGAGATGATATCATCATTGCTTCATTTGCAATTGAAGAACATCTTCAAAATTTAAGAATATTCTTTAAAGAGTGCTGCAACAAAGGTATAAAAATCAATTTCAAGAAGAGTACATTAGTATACAATGAAGTAGTCTTCTTGGGTCATGTCATTGTTTGCAATGGGGTGATTTTCTTATACCAAAGAATAAAAAACAGATCAGATCATTTTTAAGGTTATGTAATTTTTACAATCGTTTTTATCCCAAATTTGCCAACTGATCGGAAAAGATGGAACCAACTAAAAATCAAGATGATGCATTTTCTACAATTAAACAGGATTTTTAGAGCAAACCATGCTAGCTTTTCTTTATTTTAATAAACCTTTTATCTTACAAACAGATAGTAGTGGTTATGAATTAGGGGTATCCCAAATCCAGGAGGATGGTCAAATCAGAGTCCTCTACTTCATTAGCCACCTTTTAAAACATCCTGCAATAAATTATACAGTCACTGAAAAAGAAGCACTAGCCATAGTGTGGGCTTTTCAGAAATTTTGAACAAATACTTCTTGGATCAGAGGTGCTAGTGATCACTGGTCGTAAAAGCCTTGAATTATTGAATCACAGCTATTTAACTAAGTCACCTTGTTAGATGGAGTTTGCTGTTACAAGAATTCCATTATACAGTCAGATACTGTAAAGGATCTGAAAACATTGTAGCTGATATATTAAGTCGAAATCCATGACGGTCAGAACAGCAACATTTAATTGTGGATAATACCTACATTTTAAATATCGATATAACAATTAAAGACCTTGTAGAGTACAATTTATTAAACATAAAACAACTTCAAACCCTAGATTCTGATCTGAATAAAATCATCAAAACACTGAACAAAGAAGAAATTCTGTATAAAGCCAATGATCTGAAAAATTACATACTAGACAACCAGCTTTGAAAATATAAGTTAAATAATGACAAAAGTGAATGGAGGTTAGTAATACCAAAAAAAATTAAAAACCCCATTGACTCAATATGTACATTATTTGTATGGGCATTATGGGTCCCACAAAACTGAACAATTAATGAGAAATTGGTTTTAATGACCTAGAATGTATCGTGACATTGTAAAAGACATTTGAAACTGTCATATATGCTTAAAAGCCAGTAAATAGAAATTATATTAGTTCAGTTAACAATATCATTCCCAAAAGGGTAAATAATCAAAAATACTTGTCAGTGGCCTATGATCTTTTTATAAAATTTATAGCTGCTTACCCTATATCTCAAGCTAATACTAAATTCACTATTAAAGTATTAGTCACCCTACATTTTAAAGTTATAGGAAAACCAGGGATGATCTTAACCGATTATGGTACCATCTTTTCTATCTAAAAATGGATTCAATGGGTATATGAACAACAGATGAAACATGCTTACTTCTATTAGGAACCACAATCAAACCCTTGTGAACATGTAATGTGGGGAACTCGGATGTTTGTTCAGAACCTTCTTAAAAAAGAAGCATAAAGATTAGGTAAAGTACACATAGTACATAGTCAATTGTGGAGTGTAAATGAATCCACTGGATTCACACTTATTGGACTATAATTGGCACAAAATACCCCAATCTTATTCCACACCCATGCCTATACTCATATAATCACCTATCGACCCAGAAAAGGATGGGATTGAAGCATATAAAAAATGCTAACAATGATCAAAAGGTGTAACAAACTCCAAAAGAAAGGTAATTACTATTTCAAAATAGGTGATAAAGTTTTCATTAAGACAACCCATGTAAGTAACCCAAAGAATTTATCTTTCACAAATTCTGAAATTTATATGAAGACCCATTTACCATCATCACATGCACTGGCCTAAATTTAAATTGGATAGATAAAGGAAATAATAGCAAAGGAACATACAACACTCTAATTATAAAATCCTACCATGGGGACAAGTAACAGATCCACCCTAAACTTAAATGAAAGTATGAGGCTATAGATTACAAGTCCTAAAACTCAAATAATAGCCATCAATATGTAGATTTGATCACGGTTTATATGAACCAGTCCAAACAAACAAGCCACAGAATTTGCAATTTCAAATATCTTCTTTGTAATTATGCAACCTAAAAAACCATTAAGACTAAGTCATTGCGAAGTTTAAATTATAATTCAGAAACAATTTTTTTTTCTTAAATTAGAACAATTCACTTCAATCTCAGCCTTTCCTCATTTTGATATTCATTCTTTAAAAAGAGAGATTTTTTTGTTTGTCTAACCCTTTTGTTTTTTTTTAAAGTCTTACAAATAACTATTTTTATGATTTCTGAGATCAATTCAAGCATAACATGATGTATCCAATTTTTAAAATTAAACAGCTCCATTATAATATCAAGCAAATATTGCAACACAGTATCAATTCTAAAAAAATAAATACATTCTTAACAGTTATAAGAGGCTAATCTGAGGTTCAGGCCCTTATGGGTGAATTTTGAAAGCTTTTTTTTTTTGGTTATAAACAGACTTAGTATGAGAAAAATGATCCCAAATTAATTTGGATTGGTTAGATTAGTGATAACATGCTGGCTAGAAAAGCAAAAATTACAATTGCAATATGAGGTGATGAGATGATGTCATATATATATATCATTAAAAACCAGTCAACACTTAGACAATCTCAATATCAGTAACAATCAACAATTTCAATCTGTTGTCAAGGCAACCTTCTTTTAATACTAAAGGTAAAATCTCACCTTTATTAATGGCCCAATATATTTATATAGACACTGAAGATTGCAACTTGATTCCAGAGATTGAAATTATATATATATATTAAAGAACCCAATTAAGGATTAGTGTTATCTTGTTGAAATGTCAGCATATTTACTCTTGTTAAACACGATTATTCCAAAAAACATTTTATGAAACATTTTTTGCCTGTGGTGACATTCATTTCAATATATATATACACACATGTGCACTGAACTCTAGTTTCCCATATATTATCTGGTTTTTTTAATCCTGAAATCAGAATTTTAGAAATATATTTTTAAATGAATCCATCAATTTTAAAACTTTTGACATGAATGGCATCTTTTTTTAATTTGAAACACTATTTTTAGTGTTCTATTAATATATATATATACTTTTTAAAATTTTATAACTCATATTTCTTTTAGTTTTTTTAAAATTAGAAACAATTTTAATTCTAACTCTTTTTTATTTTATTATTCATTCTTTAAAAAGAGGCAGATTTTTCTTTGTTTACCTACAAGTTTTGTCTTTCTTTTAAAAGTTTTATAAATATCTTATGATTTTGAAGAACAATTGAAATATAAAATTTGTTTTAAGTAAATAAATCTTTCTTTTTTGGTTATTTATAAAATTAAAAGTTAAATAAAATTTTATAATAAATCAATGAGTAGACATTGTTAATTATTTAAAAAATTCACCTCATCTAATCACTATAATTAACATATTTTGATTTTTTAAGCATAAGCAAATACTGTGATATGATAATTTAGTATATAAATGGAAGGTCTGAGCATATGCGTAGATATATATAATCATGTACACCAGAGGTATATATGCAATTTAAATAATATTCAATAAACAATATTGTTTGTTGTTATTTTTGTTGTTGTTTAAATATGGTAGACATTTAAGATTTTAATGGGAAACTTAAAACAATATGTATTTTTTATTTTTTTTTAAACTTCGTATTTTTTGTTGTTGTTGTTACGTGTTGAATTTTTTTTTTTTTTGAAAACTTAAAAATAATTTATACTGTAACAACAGTATACAGTTTTAGGTTGTATATATTTTTTTTATCTTTCTCTTTTTAAAATTCAGCTTTCATAACCACAGGCTAGTCAATGATTTTTTTATTTTTTATTCTATTGTGTATTTAAAAAAATGTAGAAATAGCTTTAATGGTCATTTGACACCTGCAGAAAAATTTATTTAAGTGCAAAATGTACTTTTACTAATTAAAAAAAGTTTACAGTATGGAATTCAATGGTCTAAGCAATTCATAAATCCAAAGATTAATTAAAAGTATTGTCAGATAAAATTTGTATTAATTAAACAAAATCTTGTATAAAATTTTAGAGTTAGATTAGCTAAAGATAAGTATAGCTACATCCATTGTTTGCAATTAAAGTATTGTAGGCAAGAGAATGTAATTAAAAGTAAAAAGAGTATGGGCAATAGCTTGTAGAGGGGTCAAATTAATTCATCTTGTAAAGAGAGGGATATATGGTGTTGGTCAGGTGATATGATAGGAATTCATTCAAGAATCTGGGGTGTTTCACATGCAGTTTAGACAGTAACGAGAGGTAGATTCATTCAGTCATTTTAGCATGAGATGTCAGATTTCAGTCATTAAGATCATTCCGGCTTCATAGTGATTAGCCTGAAAGGGATACTCCAAATTAGATTTTTTATTCTGATGCATTCAACTATTCTTATTCTCATTGACATGCCAAGCCATATTTGTACCCATTTTTAAACGGATTATGGACATTCACATGTTATTCAGATTATATTCTGGTTTAATTTTTTTTTTTTTTGTCATCTGAAAAGCAATTATGTAAGTTTAATTATAAATGCAGAAAAGTTTAAGCCAGCAAGGTTTAAGAATATCACCTTTAAAGGGTGATGACCGATAGAAGCTGCTATTAACACTAAAACAAAAAAAGTTATGCAAAGAATGCTGCCAAAGAAGAACTTTTCATGATTGCAGATGCATAAACTTATCCACAACCTAATAAAACATCCAATATGGAGACAAAGTTAAGGACCACAGGCTTGTTGAGAAAGCTGTATTAATATTTCATACAATTATAAAATGAAATCCAGTCATAACTATAATACATCCAGAACCATCAAGTAGAGGACCGGGGTCAGTATACACATACAGCTAGTACCCTAGGGAGCCAGTAAAAGATGTGAGCTTGTTCTTCTGGAGCTGCTAGAGACAATTTATGCCATCCTCCATTGAGAGTTTTCACACCATCACCTGTGCAGCATTTATATGTCATTCTTGAAACCCCAATCCAGCAAAGAATAAAGTGGTATTTGTATTTATCTATTTTAATTTATTGCTATTAATTTCTCTTATTCCATAAATGATTTTTTTTTGTTTGTTGGACTTATTTGCTTTTATAACTTAATGTTAAGGTGAATATTCCATTTAAGTTTATATGTTAAATTACAGTGTAGTAGGCATGCTATTATATAGCCTAAGGTACATTATATTTTGCTTTCGTATTATTGTAAAAATTATCAATCTGCTACGTGCAGGATTATAGAAGATAAAATAATTTACTTACATTATTACATCTTAGTGAGTAGGTCTAATATCAAATTAAATAATATGGTTGTTGCATGCATACGTTTCACCCTCATATAATGATAGTTATTTATTTAATCCACTAAAGGTAGGATTAGATTAGGAATAAAAGTATAAATAAAAGGCCATTCCCTGTTTACCTATTCACTTTGTCTGCTAAGTGCAAGACTTTTATGGGGACTGGTCAATATTAAATGAATACATAAATGAAAGCAGTTCCATTTTTGCTTATTTGCTTGGTCCGCTAAGGGGAGGACTATTATGGGTACTTATTAGTGTTATAGCATTTTTTTACCTTGCGTTTGAATCATTTAATTTAAATAAGATTAAATTTAATTGCACAAGAAGTATGAGGGTTATTTTTCTCTGAGACATACACATACCACGATCAACATACACATAAATGATAAATCATTATCATAATACGATTTATGTAAAGGTATTTGAATGAAAATGGGAAGAAAAAGCTCAGATCATTCCATTTTTTTTTTATAAAGTCAACTAAATGAAATTTATATTTCTACTAATAATTTTGTTTTTATTTGGGTTTATTTACTTTTATGATTTTATAAATGGTTTATCCACCATAGGGGTTTCAATAAACTTAATATTCAAATTTAAAGTATAATGTAGTGCTGTGTATTATTATTTAGCCTACTTTATTAACTAAGGACCAACCACATTCCCAAGAGAAAGAGTAGGCTGAGCTAATAAAAAACTATACTTTATCAGGATACAAGATTATATGATGGTGAGTTTAATTTTCCATGAAATATGATTAATAAAATAATAAAAAAAAAATAGATCATAACTTTTTTTGAATTTCATGGTCATATCTCTCAGAGGAGAGAGCAATCTTTCCCCGAGGTGGCACATAAAGATACTAGAAATGAACTTTTCAAAGGTATTATCATCACAAAATACCCATCATCAATAATGTGCATTTCCATGTTCAATGTTCATTAGTGAGGATGCGAGCGGTACAATATATATATTCTAATATTCTCATGGATACATGATGAATTCATGGTATTATTTCCAGGAACTTCCATATAATAAAAATGTAATAGCTAAATAGCTGACATTTCAGTACAATAACAAGTATTTTCCTCAGAGTTTCTTTTTCAAATTATAAGAATATGTGTGGTGAGATTTATAATCATTATTTTTTTCTTTTGTTATTTTCTCCTCATTCTCAAATTCTATTGGTTGAGAAGTTTTAGAAAATATTTTATCTTCCAATAGCTTTTTCCCAATATTGTTAATTTTGTTTAATTCCCACTTTTCATTTATGCTCTTAGACCTTTTAAAAAACTCTATAATTTCCCTTAGCAGTCTCTGGTTATATTGTTCAATTTGTTCCAGAATGTGGGTTTTATTAACATTGATGTCATGGTTAGTTAATATGAGAATAAATAAATGGCTGATGAATTAGATTTTTCTCTAATTGAAAAAAAGATTTTGCTACTTCAAAAGTTAATAAGATTGTGCTGCTATATAAAAAAGGGAGTAACTGATAAAACTGGTAATGTTTTAAAGAAAAATAATATCTACACAATTTATACTACATTAAAAAAAGTAATGAAGTATTTTCACATCCTAAAAATAAAATTCCTTTGGAATGTCATGGTGTATATAAAATTCCATGTGGAGTTTCTTTACATTCATACAGTGGACAGACCAATTGTAGAATAAACATAAGGAAGGAAGAAAACATTTTGGCAGTTAGAGAAAAATCTAATTCACCGGCCATTTATTTATTGACAAATTAAATTAACAAACCATGACATCAATTTTAATGAAACACATTCTGGCAAGAATTAAACAATATGACCCATAAACTGCTGAAGGAACCTATAGAGATTTTTAAAAGACCTAAGAGCATAAATGAAACATGTGAATTAAAGAAAATTAACAATATTTGGAAAAAAACTATTGGAGGATAAAATATTTTTTAAAACTTCTCAACCAATAGAATTTGAGAATGAGGAGAAAATAACAAAGGAAAAAATTATGATTTTAAATCTCCCCACACACATTCTTATGATATGAGAAAAAAGAAGCGCTGATGAAAGTACTGGTTATTGTGCTGAAACGTCAGCTAGTTAGCTATTATATTTTTATTACACGGAAGCTCCCGGAAATAATACTATGAATTCATATACACCTGGGTCTCGTTTTACGCGATAGATAGGTTCCTCAGAAAACATGTGTAAACAAAATCGCGCAAAAATAGATGTAACTTACATTGAAAAAGGGGGGATGTGGTCTGTGATTTTTCAAAATTCGCGTAAAAGCAAAGCACCAACGTAAAATTACTTTAAAATTCGTGCAAAAAAAAAAAAAAATAAGGAAATAAAATATGACTAATAAAAAATTTCAAATTTGAAAAAAATTGATACAAGATAAACTTTTTTTAACTAACATATTTAATTTTATTCAAAATAATATATTTTTATGCATAATTTACAGTACAGTAATTTATATTTTTTTTATATACGTTTTAATTATTATCGCTATTTGCCCAAAAACATGTTCATTTGCAAACTAGTAAAAAAATCAGATTCTCATGTGATGTGATGTGATGTATTTGGCTTCTCCTTAAATGAAGTCAAGAATATCTCAGCAATTATTCTCACAAGAGGAAATACAACTAGCACCAAGTTCACTCTCATGTTGTGCTAATAGTATTCTGTTGACGACGATGATGATTTTATTAATTGTTTATGAACTTAGACTTATGATAATAAAAAGACATTTATTCACCACTGCTGGGAAAAATTTAATTAAAACTAACAACTAAAAATTAAATTCTTATTTTTGCCTTTAATTTTCAATTCCGTTTAAAAATCAAATTTCGTTTTACATCACATTAATTTCAAGTCTCCCGTAAGTAATTTTTAAATTGTTAATTACAATTAAAAATCAAATTTTAATTGTGCCCACTGCTATTACTGACCTTTTAAAAATAAACTTGTGGACACTAAATGATTAATAATTGATTATGTTCTTTTTTAAAAAGCAAAAACAGAATGTGATTTAAAATGCAAAATTAACATGCACAATGTTTGAACAAATTTACATTATAATCTTGTAAAATTTAATATGTGTATACATAAAATGTGGAAATCATGATTTTAATTTCATTATTGCATAAAATCTTACTATTATAAAGCACTGAAAATATTGAAATTACTAAGATGAAAGTAGAATTCCAATAATGTGCTATTACTTTCAATATAATGTAAGTGCACAAAATTTATTATTTAAAGTAATAGCGCATTATCGGAGGTTGACTTCCGCTGAAACACGAATCGCGTAACTTCAAAATCGTGTTAAATAAGTCCGCATAAAAAGAGACCCAGGTGTACATTTATGTAGACACACATTCATTTTATTGATAATAAGTGTGAAATGTTTTGAATTATGTCTAAATTGTACAATAAGAATGTATACAGTATTCCAAAGAATAATAATTAAATGAATATTATCTACAAGTTTTAATAGGTCTTTTGAAAAATCATTGATCAAGAGATTAATGTATATAGTTCGGATTTAGAAAATAAAATGTTTTGAAAAACTATTTACTAATTGTAATTCTAGTGATGGTAATTTTGAATAATTTTTTTAGAGATTCAACATGATTAAATATACATTATTTAAATGGTTTTTTTTTTTTAAATTAAATCATAAGCGAATTTATTGTAAATTTCCTGTGGAATTTAAAAATGTAAAAAATGAAATTGATAAAATATTTTTTTATTATCTTTTAATAATTCAATTGTTACTAATTTTCTTCTTTTCTGAGCTAATTTAATATCTACTAAAATGAAAACACCCACAGAAAAGATAGTTTTTTAAATAATATTTAGCTGTATTACTACCTAACCTGCTTTCAATATATTTTTATTATATCATATTCATGGCATATAGTGGGGTGATTAAATGGTTCTTTATATCAAAATCTAATTAACTGTTCCCATATTCCAATTTTAATTTAAAATTTGAATATTTAAATAGCCCATTTCTATTTGTTTCTTTTTGTTAATAGAAAAACGATAACCAGCTATTACACATGCTTCTTTACTCTTCTACTTTCTATCCTCTCTCTCTCTCTCTCTGTATACTATCTCTGCTTTTGTTAGCTTGAATCTATGACCAGTTTTCTGTTCGTGGTCTGTTAATATTGAAGTATGTGCTTTGTCTTTAAAGATTCTGTTGTATAAATATCTGTGTTGGGCAAGTCTTGTTGATAAATCGACTCTCGACTCACCATAATCTGAAGCATTGCAAGCTGATTGGCTACTCTTAATTCTATAGACCACTTGATGTGCCGACTCGTTTGGCAGAGAATCTTTAGAATTATTGCTTAATTGGTTAAGTGATTGAGCAGTTTGAACGCTTATATGACATTTATTTTTACATATATTTTTTAATTTACACGTGTAATCTTTGGAACATAAGGTAGGCTTATCCACTTTTTAGATTTCCCTTATTGGTTGGAGTGGAGACAAGAAAAATGGGAACTTATTTGAATGCAAAAAATTATTATGAAGTTTCTTTAAGTGAAAATATTATATTCAATACTGTTTTTTTTCCATGCGTCATAGCATCAGCCGGGAAGCGAACCCGCTAACCTGGGACAACTGCTTGTAAGGCAGCCGTGCTGACCTCTCGACCACCAACGCTTGACATTTCACTACTGTTTTGATTATTCGTGACATCATAATAGCAAATCTGATTTGAAACAAAATGTTACTATTATGAATTAACTTTCAAGAAGCAAATTCCATATCTTCTTATGGATTTTTATATCTTTCTGATCATTTGTGACTATATAATAGCAAATATTGTTAGAAATATAAGTTGTTATTATCATTAATTAACTTTAAGAAGCAAGTTGTGTCTTCTTCTATATCTTTTTTTTTGTTGTTGTTGCTTTATTTTTCACATATGCTTACATTCTAGTCCCTATAACTCCTATACTTTTAATATATATAAATCCAATTCTTTTTCTAATTCATAATTTTTTCAATAAGTAATGTAGTTTGTTTGCATTGGTAGCTTTCTCATTCCAATCTTTTCTCATCCAAATTTCAAAATCACCCTATCTTCTATCCTCATTTCCTTTTTTAATTATCCAACTCTGTGTTTCATATAATTTTTCATTCCAAAAAATATTTAACAAGTTTCTTTTTTAATTTTTATTTTAAAACAAGACAAAATAAACCTTTACTTTGATCAAAAACCTTTTTAGCTATTGTATTTTTTCTTTATTTTTCTCATTATTTTCATCATCAAGTTAGCTCCCTATTTGAATACCTAAAACTATTATTATTTCTTGTCCATGTATTACCCTTAATCTTTTATTATTCCAAAAAGTACCTTTATTGTTTAAAGGTTACAAATAAGTTCTATGGGTACTTACCATAGATGAAAAACACTTATTAATCATTCCATAGGCTTAAGTGAGCTGGGACCACATTCCGTCACCTGCACTTCTGAGCCAAAGATATCAAAAGTATACACTAAAATTATATAAATGGGCAGTGGCTAAAATTAGGCCACTGCCCTACAGAATAAACTAGGAGTTTCAGGTATCCAAGAAAAACTAAATACCATATTCAAACATCAACTCAATGTCAGTCAATCCATGGTCAATTTGAGATAAAATCCAAACAGGAGATATGACTCTCACCCTAGTGACAGGTCCCCAAACTACCCCCCCCAGTATCCATCCATGACTGGATGGCCATAAACGTGCTTTTCAAGTCCCGGATCCACCTCTTGAGTAAGGAATATCCGCTTTTGGCTTCTCCCATAAGTGAGCTTTGCTTTCTCTGAGTATAATGTTGGTTTTGCAAATCTGAAGCATTAACCGAACCAAAGAGGGCAGCAAGAAGTAGTTTGTTTCAGACGGTTGTGGGTTCGCCTCCTGGCCGATGCTATGACATATGAAAAAAAAAGGCATCATTTTATGCTTATATTTATATATATATATAACGTTTGAACGTTGGCGGCATTTTACTTTTAAAATTAATTATTACTTACCTTTAGAAATATTCAAATTTTCTTTATAATTTTCAATTACATAGTAATAGTGCACAAGTTAACACATCACATAATGTTTCAAGTTGTCTTATTCTCTTCTCTTCTTCAGGAGTTGCTGACCTAATCACGGACACTACTAATATGAGAATCAAACCATAATCCTTTAGCTTCATGAAGATCAATATTCTTGGTCAAATTGGTTAAGCATCACCTTAAATTAACTATTTACAAATAAAGACCAATCCAGCAACATTTGAAGAAAAGATATGTTATTTTAAAAAGTTTAAATAAAATTTAGTCTAAAGATATTTAACAATTAATTCTAGATGATGGAAACAATCCAATATATACCATTTCCCCCCAAAAATAAGACACTGTCTTATGTTATTTTTTACTCCAAAACACACACTAGGGCTTATTTTCAGGGGATGTCTTATTTTCTTCATCCCCAAGTCGACATTTATTTATGTATAAGAATCTACATTTATTCAAAATGGTAATAGAAAAATTACGAGATTTGTGGCAAAAAATTACAGGAAGTAAAATTTTGAAATCGTTTCTTTTCATCGCACGAGTGTATAATTGTAAGCAAGCCTGTTATAATACAAAATGCATATAATAATAAAATTAGTAATTCCAAAACGTCTTAATATATATCTGAACACTTATAGCATATATGTGTAGAGATGGTAATCTGGACCAACTGATGATTGCTGGTTTAGCATGAAATACGTATATTGGTGATTATTTATCTTTTAAACATATGTGTGTTCGAGTGTATCAGTGTTATGAAATAGTGTGGAGAGTGGTGGGTCATGTGAAAGTCTGTGCTCATATACCCTATATATTACATATATAGACACAGGTATATATAAGCCTGTGTGTTTCAGCTATTACATAAATAGAGATGTCTGCCCATCCCTTCTATGTGTATTAAAATGGATTATGTCCTGGACATGAGGGGTCAGTTTGACCTTACGTCAACATGGGTGTGACAAGAATCTCGGTTTCAGAATGGCCTTTGAGCATTCTATCATCAGATTTTCAATTGGATAAAATGCTACCTTCCCAAAACCATATACCAGTTCTCAATAGAGGCAAGACTCAAAACAAAATAATTAAAAAGTCGTCTTGTAAAAACAAAACACACATTGAATCTGAGTATAAACCTAATGATGAAACTGAAATGGAGCTTACACAATCCATAATTATAAACAATAAAAGAAAATCTTTCACAAACCAAAAGGCAGACTCAGAAGATGAAGGTTGTAGTTCCATAGCTCCAGCAAATACTATTAAATCTAGCACAACAAGCAGTATCAAGAAGATAAGAAAGACAAGTAACCCTATAATTCTAAACCCATCAAATGGAATATATAGAGAAGACACAGGTGAATCTGTCAATCTTTTAACACCAACCTTTTCAGAAGATTCTCAAGTCCTCCGACCAAATATAAGACCAAAGACCAATTCACCATCTATAAACCCACTTGCGGTTATCTATAGCGGTCACCAACACAGTGCAGACTATTAATTGTAAGATTGTGGGGATGAATATAAGAGGTATCAACTCCACTGCCCGTGTATATGCCATAAAACACTGGTTTCAAAACAACCTACCACATATACTATTCATGGGAGAAACTAAATATCACAAAAACTCCAGCAGTATTATCATGGAAGAACTATCCAAACTGGGTTACACTCAGTTTAGCACTAGTAATGTAGCAGCTGGAGGAGTAGGCCTAATTATAAATAGTAAAAATGTTCCAGATAGTTTTAAAATTACTTACACAGACAAAAATATAATATCTATCAAACTCACATATGGAACTACCACCTTTAATGCTATATACATATACACTCCTAACAATGTCAGTTCATATATTAAAATAGTTAATAGCATCAACCTGATAATCTCCACCAGTAACTGGCCAACAGTGATTGTTGGGGATTTTAACACTTCCTATGGAGAATTTGTCAATAAATACCTTCATCTTCTGAATAGAGGCTTTCTTAGCGGGGAAGGTTTTTTTTCATACAGTGCTTTTTCATTCTATACCAGAAGACACAGATCTTTGATAGATCTGGTCTTTTACACACCCGAATTCCACTACATTATGGAGGCAATGCTTCAGCCTGTAGCATTCTCTGACCACTTTGCAGTGGTCATCTCAATGCAAATTGATAACCTCACACAACTGAATCACAACAAAACAATTAGAATGCTAACAAAGGCCAACATAACTAAAGCCATCCCATCAGAGGCATATATTCTATTTAGGAAAATAGATATACTTTCAAGACCACCTGAGGAGGCTTGGTTTGCACTAGTGGGAGTTCTGAAAACTCTAAAAGTCCAGTACTCCCGCAGTTCAAAGTGCCCAACCTCATTATTAAAGGACCTAGAGAACATTAATGCTCAACTTAAACAGTTCTCTACTGAAAGCAACTCGATAGATGACATCATCTCACTTAAGAATGAATATAAAGCAAAGCAAAAAGCCCTTGCTGAATATGTGTCTCTGAAAAGATCCAAGATATATCTGGCTCCTCAAAATTGATGGACTAGAGGATATCTCAGGTGGGCACTGGGGCCACAGAAAAAACAAAATACTCCAATACTAATTAAACATCAGGACACCAGTATGACTGGATACCACATGCTAGAAAAAATTAAACTACACTTTGAAAACAAATTAAAAAAACAAAACTCATCAGTAGATCGTGATTGGACAAGACATTCATCCAGTGATGATCATTTGATCACAGTCCAAGATATTAAAAACAAACTATGCTCCCTTCCAGACAGCATCCATCCCGGAATGCATGGGATACCTAAATTTCTCCTCTCCCACTTAAGCAATTTTACTGTCCCAATCATCATGTTAATGATTGACCATCTTGCGCAAAAGCAAAGGTTCATTAAAAATTTATATTCAGTTCCATTGGTGCCATTTATCAAAAAGAACAAAGACCCTACTGATATAAACAACATAAGACCCATATCCATGTCTCCACTCTTAATAAAGATTATAGAGGGTGTCATTAAAGATTAAGATACAACATAAAATCCTGAGTCATATCATGCCCTCTCAGTATGCCAAGTAAGGCTCATCAGCACTCATGGCGATTGGTGAAACCAAAATACTCTTGCATTACATCAGAACCAACAGAAAATCCAAGCCCATTGCCATACAACTTGACATATCTGAGGCATTTGACTCAGTCAATATCAGCACACTGTTGAATATTTTGGAGGGCCTTGGTGTTCCCTCCAGATAATTCAGATACTGGACAATTTACTACATAATAGGGAAATTCACATATCACTCAATGGAGTATATACAAACAGTTTTACTCCGAATACTTCAATCCCACAAGGATCTCCACTCAGTGCTCTCCTGTTTGCCTGCTACATCAATCCACTTCTTAAAGACATTGAAGATAACCTACCTGGAGTATATATACCCAGACTCAAAAGAGCGAACAAGGCAGTCGCTTATATGGATGATGTCTTGATCATTCTGCCAACTCAGAAATATCTAAACACACTATATGAAATATTGGACAAATATATCAATCTATCAGACCTAAAAATAAATACAGGAAAATCCACAGCTTGGTCTATCCTATCTTGGAAAAAAAATCAAATCGCGCTTCCAAGCTGAACCACAGAAAATTCTGGGATTTAATATTTCAAAATCGCAATCAGCAATGTCTAAAGAACTTCAAGCAAAAATCCTCCAGTCCACAGACCAGATCACTAAGACCCTCTCAAAGGTATAACTTTTGCTCTATGGTAAGGTTTCACTGCTAAATATAAAGATTTACAGCAAAATTGCATACTACCTGCCAATGATGAATGCAAATAAAACATTCATCAAGAAAATTGAGCAATATTGCTCAAGATTACTATGGAAAGGGCAAACTGTTTCCATCAGCATGAGAAACATGCAGGAAAACAAAAGATTAAATGGAATGTCACTACATTCCATCACTTCAATAAACTATCAGAAATCACACTGATATATAATCTAGTCCAAAAGTATGGCCATGACCAGATCATCGAATCCATAATTCCTAACAACACCCCACCCCCCAAAAAAATTAAGCTGGTTTGACCACCTAATCCTGTCAACTATGCAACAAAATACAAATGCCCATAACAACTATCAAAGCAAGATCAAGCTATGGGATGCCCATCGCATCCTAAAACAAAATAATCAAATCTCTACTACAAGATTAGGAATAACTAATCACAAGCTGATTACCCTATTCAAGTATTGGGCTCTAGAACCAAAATACTTAGATTACTTACTTAAAATTAATCTGGATGCCATGCCAGTCAACTGGTTTCTCAGATATAAAAGATCTATCACCAAAGTCCAATCAATTTGCCACAGCTGTGGCAGGGATGAGGAAACATTTGACCACATAATTAAAACATGCGTGGGTCTAGGTAATATTAAAACAATAATATTTAACAATTCAAAGATAGATTACAACAAAATACTTAATATAAAAGAATGCATTCGTGGAAGAGATATTCCTACAATCAGGCTGTCAATTTTCATCACCTATGCCATTTGGATTGTAAGGTGCAAGGCACAATACCAACATCCCAAGCCAGATGAAAACTCATTATTTATTCAGAGCATAGAGAAAATTAAACAAAGAGACAAAACTCTTGCCCCAAATTCATTTTTCAAGAGACATGGAAGCTATATCAGACTCTCTAATAAAGTTAACAAAGAACTTAACCACTAAATACCTAACCCTGTTTAACTCAATAATGTTAGTTCCATAACTCATCTAATATTGTAATTGTTCATTATCCATATTTGTAATATATCACCCATATTAATTAGTTTAATAAATGTTTTGAGAAACACACACTAGGGCTTATTTTCAGGGGATGTCTTAGTTTCTTCATCCCCAAGTCGACATTTATTTATGTATAAGAATCTACATTTATTCAAAATGGTAATAGAAAAATTACGAGATTTGTGGCAAAAAATTACAGGAAGTAAAATTTTGAAATCGTTTCTTTTCATCGCACGAGTGTATAAATTGTAAGCAAGCCTGTTATAATACAAAATGCATATAATAATAAAATTAGTAATTCCAAAACGTCTTAATATATATCTGAACACTTATAGCATATATGTGTAGAGATGGTAATCTGGACCAACTGATGATTGCTGGTTTAGCATGAAATACGTATATTGGTGATTATTTATCTTTTAAACATATGTGTGATCGAGTGTATTAGTGTTATGAGATAGTGTGGAGAGTGGTGGGTCATGTGAAGGTCTGTGCTCATATACCCTATATATTACATATATAGACACAGGTATATATATATAAGCCTGTGTGTTTCAGCTATTACATAAGTAGAGATGTCTGCCCATCCCTTCTATGTGTATTAAAATGGATTATGTCCTGGACATGAGGGGTCAGTTTGACCTTACGTCAACATGGATGTGACAAGAATCTCGGTTTCAGAGTGGCCTTTGAGCATTCCATCATCAGATTTTCAATTGGATGGACGGTTGAAGAGTTGGAGTGTGGAGTAGATTGAAGCCTGTCCATTAAAGTATGAGGTTTGGCTATCTTAATATATATCTGAACACTTATAGCATGTATGTGTAGAGATGGTAATCTGGACCAACTAATGATTGCTGGTTTAGCATGAAATACATATATTGGTGATTATTTATCTTTTCAACACATGTGGCTTTGAGTGTATCAGTATTATGAGATAGTGTGGAGAGTGGTGGATCATGTGAAGGTCTGTACTCATATACCCTATATATTACATATATAGTATAGACACAGGTATATATGAACCTGTGTGTTTCAGCTATTACGTAAGCCCTTCTGGTTAATTTTCATTTTAAAAGAAAACAAAATCTAATACATTTGACAATATAGTAAATATTTTCATATCACCACAGATTTGGCAGCCTTACAATCAGACAATCTTAGATCTTTCTTATATTGCCAGAGCAGTGGCTGCTATGATTTTGCTGAAATATGTTTTTGAGACAGAGAAATGTTTGTGCAGTATTTCTTTATAACTAGGGATATTTTTTGGAGTAGGGCTTATGTTACAAATATCCTAAAAAATTGTGCCAGGGCTTATTTTGCATACATAAATTAGAAAGTTCTATAAATCAGGACCTACAGACCAAGTCATTTGTGAATTTTAAGGCCATTTAAGAGGACTTGATTTGTGCATGATGGCAGTATATGTAAATAGTCAAGAAGATTTAATGTAACAATTGGATTTGTTTAAAAAAGCATGTAAGAGTACGCAATTTCAATTCAAAGGTCAGCCTACAGCTTACACATTTCAGTAACAACAATTTCCAGAATTTTATACCTTAATTTATGTAAAATAGCACATTCAAATCATTTGCAACTTGCAAAAAGATTTGCCATTAAGGGTAACAATGGATGCTAAAGTCACAATCAAATTCAAAATGAAAATTTACTTGGCAAGATTTTGTTCAGTGATGATTGACTAACTGAATGGGATAGAGAATCACCAAAAATAAATTTTTGGTTTGATATGATTTGAAGATACTAGTTACCAACTCTCACTCCAACAAACAGATCATGTTGAGATCTGTAGAACAGTTGATAGCACGCATGTAGAAACTGACAAAGTATATTTTCTGAGATAATATTAGTTTAATTTTCATGACATCACTTTCATACAAGGTAGGGTCTATTTTCTATGCACTTTTAACACCTTGTGGTGGAATAAAATAAATATATGATCAAAGACGTGAAAAGGAACTGGTATCATCAAGATAAACATTTCATGCTGAAACATCACTCATTAGTTGGCCCAGATCACAATCTCATATATCTTTATCATTATTTAGTGTATATATATATAGATAGCAAATTATTACAGTTTAATTTATATGTCAAATGTGCTAGAAACCAGTCCTTACCTTGCGTGAAAGTGGTGTAGTGAAAATTACAATACAGAAATATTATTCATTATTGAATAATCTATAATCTAATGAATGACTAATAAAATTATTAACATACTTCCATTAAGTCGTTTGTGTCAAAGTTGTGAGGGCAGCAAGTTTGACACATCAATTAAACCGCAGTAATTGGCTATATATATACTGAACAATAATAAACATATGTATAAGAGATTGTGACCTGGGTCAACTGATGAGTGCTGGTTCAGCATGAAATGTGTATCTTGGCATTACACATTTTTTCATATGTCTTTGATCCTACGTTGATGATTAAACCATCCCTACCTTGCGTGAGAGTAATGTAGTGAAAATTACAGTACAGAAAGAAATATTATTCATTATTCGATTATCTCTAATCTAATGAACGACTAATAAAAATTATCAAAATATTTTCAGAGACATTTATTTTAAAAAAGCTCATTTTTTTGTTTAAATATATACTAATAAAATGTCTTGAAAGTTTTGTTTTTTGAAAAATTAATAGTTGCCTTAAGGACACATTATAAAAATAATTAAGCGTCAAATTTTTTTTTTTTTTTTTTAAATAAAGAAAATATTTAAATGTAAGAGCTTAAGGAAAAATAATATTTTTGGAGAATATGCTATTAAGCTAGTGTGGGGTTGTTTCTAAATAGCAATAACAACTACGAACATGCGCATTCATAAGCAGTTCATAATAAATGATTAGTTTTTAATTAAGACTTGAGTTGTGTTTAAAAGCAAAATTTCATTAATAAGTGTTTTACATTTCTTAAAAAATATATATTCCCTTACGTATATATGTGTCGAAAATATTTTAAAACAAGACTAATGCTGCTACCGCAGAATCTATGTATGCATAATATATATATGTTTAATCAATAACAATTTTGTTGTTATAAAAAATAAAGTAGGGCACTATTATATATATAACAAATCACAAGTATGCTGAGTTGTGAGCGGAGTGAGTTTGACAATGGTAAATAAAAATATAACAATTTAAATAAGAGCATATATAACAAAATACCAACAGCTGTGTCTGCTATATATATATATATACAGTGTTAATATGTGAGATGTATATACAATACTGTGTACATATATATGGGTGTATGTATAAGTGGTAATAAAAAATTATATATATAAATACAATATAAAAATAATTAAAATTGATATTAATAATTTTTATTAGTCATTCATTAGACTAGAGATTAGTCAATAATGAATAATATTTCTGTTGTCTAATTTCTTTTGCACCATTCTCAAGCAAGCTAAAGACTGATTTCTATTCAATTTTAACACATTTTAGATGAGTGTAGTCAAGTGATGAGTGTTGGTGTAGCACAAAATATGTATCTGTACAGATATAATCATAAAAATATGACCAAAGATGTGAAAGATGTAGGATCCTCAAGATACATATTTTATGCTGAACCAGCATTCATCTATTGATGTGATGCACTGTTACTTCTCCTTATACGAAATCAGGAAATTCACAGCAACTATGGCCAGAGAAACCTGTTAGCCACTTTACCTTCCCTTTCCGTTCCCTACTCTAAGTTTTTCCATATCCTGCTCCATCCCATTTCCACAATATAATATTCATCAACTCTATGGCTTTTGTATCTAAATCCCCCTTATCTTTTCCAAAACCCAGCATAAAAATCAATAACCCACTTTCTGCATAATCACTTTCATTATATTTATTCTTCCACAACTTTGATTATACCCTTCCACAAGGTGGTACCTTGTGTGAGAGTGGTGCAGTAAAAATTAAACGACAAAAATATTATTCATTATTAAAAAATAGATATTCTTTGTAAAATTTAAATAGAAGTAGTTAGTTTTAACATAGTACCACCCATTATTTATTATTATTAATGTCTATTATTATTGAAGTTGGTTTATCTTACATTTCTTCCAAACTGGTATCTCGAGTGTATAATGTACTGATTTTTGTAATACATTACTATTAAAGGCAATATCATAAATTCAAATCTGGGGACTACATTTCCATTTTTTAAAAAATGTATCTGTGATTTATTGTCTATAAATTTATTTTATTTTAAAACAAGATCTATCATTGGAATCGCCCTCCATTGTTTTTCAATTTTAAAATGTGTCCTATAAATTTAATTTTTGTAAATATTTTCTTAAACATAAATTGCCACTTAATTTTCAATTGTACATTCATATGTAATTTTCATCGGAAGGGAATTACATCTTTCTACATGTGCTGTATTGTTTTGTTATTAACTCAACAATGTTTTGTTAAGTATGAAAGAAAGATACTCTCAAACCAAGTCACAATATAAAGATTTTGAAAAGATAAGAATGGTCCTCTTATCTTTGTACAAAGATTCTAATATTTTATAATATTAAGAGACAGTAAATTAGAAATTTTTGTGATTGTTAAAAGGCAAAATAAAAGTGGATGGGTTTTAAATGATTAATGAAAGACCTTCATACTCTCGCATCAAGATGCTTTAGATTGGCCTATGTAAATGAATTTAGGCACAAAGATAAGATGGCTATTTTTATCTTTTCAAAGTTTATATCTTGAAATTTGGTTTGAAAATATTTTTATTTTGTACTCAACAAAACATTGCCTAATTATTAAAAAAACAAAACAATACAGCACTTGTATATAAGGAATAATTATCTTATGATGAAAATTAAACATCTTTACTTAACTTATCACTTCTGACTTTGTACAGTGTGTGTGTATTCACTTTTTCTGATATCATAATCACAGCCTTTAATCAATATTTAATGAGTTGGAAAATTTCCCCCTTTGTTCTGCTTCTAGGTTCATTTCTATAAGCTAATGCTAAATTTTTTAAGTTGATGTGGTTTGCTAAAGTTGTTCTTTATTTATGATTATTTTAAGAAGATTGCTTAATTACTAACAAGTAACCATTTGCCCAATAAATTGTTGCACATTAGAGTACAATTTATTTTGTGATCAGTGTTCCTATGATGATGAAAAAATCTATTATTGATAGTTTTGATATTTGTGAGATTTTTCTATATATGCTACATTAATGTAAAAGCAATACAAACAATATTTAAAAAATAAAGATCATCTTACTGAAGCTTACTATGGTTCACTACATTAGCATGTATGTTAGCAGTTATTAAGAAGTCCGAGTGGTGGGTCTAACTGCAGGGGGTAAAGTCATGGAATAAAAAGTTAGGAAATAGAGATTAGAGGCAGAATTATTGGATGTGTAATAAGGATGGAAATGAGATGGCACAAAGTTAGTGGAGAGATATCTGATGACCATCTTTGCTTAAAAGAGCAGTTATAATGATTGCTTTAACAATTTTTATTAAAAATAATGTAAATTAAACAAAAGAATTTAATATTATATAAATAAATGTGAGAAATGTATCCAGCCTAAAAGTCTGTCATTTTTGTAATAGTTTGCACCTGGCCTATGAAAAGGCCATGGTTTTTTTTGATTGGTTGCTTTAACAATTTTTTTTTAAACTTAATGTGAATTAAACAAAATAATTTAATCCTATATAAATAAATGTGGGAAATGTATCTAGCCTCAATGGCCATCATTTTTATGTTTATTTTAATTGGTTGAAACATCCTGGCCTGTTTAGTACACTTCAGTAATTCAAGGTATTAATAAAGCTAAATTAAAATACAAAATTTTGAAATATATCTGTTATATTTAATAGGTGAATTTATGGATAACTATATATAATAAGATTATTTAAGATTATTGACTGGAGCACTCTCTGAATAGAGAAATGCAGAGGGTACTGCAGTAAAGCATTATAGACAACTACACATTCACATAGATTTTTTAAAATAAGATAATTTAATAATGATTAAAAATATTTCTAAATTTCCATACTTTGTTGTAAAATTGTATTATAAGGTACTATATAGTGGTTGAGAGTCGCTATGATCATTGGACTTTATTAATAGTTTTGTGTACCAGGCCTCCAGAGAGCACTCCAGTAAAACATTACAGACAAACATATATTCACATGGATTTTATATATAAGATTTCTAAATAACTGGAGTAACTTCATTGCAGAAATGTAATATAATGATTACCTTTGACAATAGAGGTCAGCAATGAATACATTAAGATTGTATAAAATATTTTCAGGGTTTCCTTCAAATATACGCATAAGTATAATAATAATAGTAATAAATATGTATTTAAAATAATGAAATAAATCACATAATATATAATATTATATAACAGCAAATATTGTAAAAATAATACAGAAAATATTTTGCCTTTATCAAATTGTAAACTACCTGAACAATGCCCCCCACCCTACCCAAATCTATCAATATCTAGTCTTAAAATGCTAATCATTATGCCGAAGTATTTTCCTGCAGTTAAACACATATAATTTTAATTATTTTACAATTTATGAAGTATAGATTTTTAAAAAAAGTAAAAAAATCAGATAAGTTCCGAATAATTTGGTTATTACTTGAGAATATTATTACAAAAAATTAACTAAATAGATGCAAAATATAGACCTGTTTCTACTTGTTATAATTTAAAACTTGCATTTATTTTATAAGAATAATATACCGTTTTACAAATTTTATCCTGTTTTGACTACATTTTATGGACTTCATCAAGGGTGATACTTGTAAAAAATAATATGATTCACATAAAATACATATGATATTTTTTTAAAAATCGAAATTTTATATGATAATTATTGATGGAGTGAAATTAGTGAACAATTTTTATTAATTAGTTAATGAAGATTACATAATTTTAACGATAATTTAATTGTAAACTTTCAAGGTTTTTTTTAATTTCTCATTTCAATTCTACAACATCGCTAACCACTCACTAGTGCAGAAAAACTTCATCCCTCACCAGCATGAACATCATCCACTCATCAGATTATCTAGAGGCAACAAATACCCAAATCGCCATGGCTGTGTTGATAGCTTGATGATACTCTCTTACAATGTGGTTTCTATCCTCTTTTAACATCTTCAAAAAAGGTAGGTATTCATGTCACTGCATCACATTTTTTCTCCTTTTTTAGATTTTATCATTGCATCTTTCATGCCATTGTATCATAACTTGATCTGCATGGTTTGATGCAGTTGGTAAAGCATCTGACTTGGGGATCTGAAGGTCCCAGGATGAATTCTGGTGCTCACAGTTCTGGTTCTCAGACTTCTTATGAACTCCCAAGTAATGAAGCCATTAGCATTTTTTACAACTTTATTTTAGATAAATTATTTATTTTGTTTGTTTTTAATTATCCAAAGAATAAATATATTCCCCCAATTATTTTAGATTCTCTTCTGCACTTTTAAATAGTAGGACTGATTTAAGTTTATATCTTAACTTTCATGTAAAATGAATGGTCGATGCAAGACCTTTTAAAATGGTGTTTTATGGACATGTTGTTCATGGTTTTTAAGATAGGAGATAAATCCTGTTTACATTATAAGGATTATCTCAAAGACATTCCAAGTTTCTGTAGTGTAACACCACTCTCATGAAACATAGGGACTGATTTCCATCTACTTTTAAC